>PVJD01008020.1:0-77213 GCA_004026545.1 Mormoops blainvillei | reverse complement strand
CATGCCTCCTTGCCACCCTATTATTTGCTTGTTTTCAAATTCTGTTAACATCAAGACGAAATTCGATGTCAGAGCGACGCCTCGGTGAATTGGCGCCAGGGCTTACCACAGTAATTTATTTAAATCTGACATGTTAGGAGAATTAAAATACTCCGTATCGCTAGTCCCCGGGGAATGCAAATTAAAGCCCGCGACGCGCGCCCCGCGCACCCCCACGGGGGAGACGGACAGCGCCAGGCGCGGCGGCTGCGGGGCGAGGACCTGCCGGCGTCGGCGCGGGGGATGCGGAACGATGTGCAGCCCTTGGGAAGCAGCTGGGCAGTTCACGGACGCGGGAGACGCGTGCCTCCCGCGCCACCCAGCGGGGCACTCCAGGGTCTGTGGGGCAATGGGGAGGTTATTCGTAGCCGCCTCACACCGGACTCATCCCGATAGCCCGGAGCTGGCCGAAGAGCCAAGGGATTGAGAGACAGCCAGGAGAGAGAACGCTGTTTGGCAGCAAAAACTGGAACATTGCGATGCACCCAAGTGCTGTGGAGAAAAGCCGTAGCCATTCCCAAGGGGACCTCCCGCAGGAAGCCATTCGTGAGGCTCCTTGCCAGACGGGGCCGCGGAGACGCGCAGCCGGGCAGGCCAGCCATGCTGGGGACGGGGGTCGGGGGGCCTCGAGAGTGCACACGGATGGCATGTGTCACGCGGGGACCTTAGTTAGGGTGACGGAAGTCACTGAAAGTCATCGGACTGTACAGGTAAAATGGTTCACGTTTACGGGGTGTGTATTTGACCTTGGAGGCGCCCCGGAGCGGCCAGCAGGATGAGGGGAGCCCACTCCGCTCCACCCTGACGGGGTGGGGTCGTGGCTGGTGTTGCTTCAGAAAAATCAGGAACACGTTGGCCTGCTGTCCCCCGGTGCGGGCAGGGTCGTGTGTTGCCCGTCTCTGCCACTAGGGGGAAGTATCAACCACCGCTTCCGTGGCAGCCCGACCGTTTTCAATCTGTAATTTTGGCCAAGTGGGATTCCTGAGGGTTTGGGGTGGGTCTGGGCGGGCAGTGTTGAAGGGGAGCGGGAGTTCCCTGTGCCCACAGCCAGGGGGGAACAGCTGGGCCCTGGGAGGTAGGGACTTCCAGGTCTCCATCCGTCGGCCCCTCCCTGGACGGGTGCGACCCAGGTCTGGTCATGGTGCCCGCCCTGCCCCCAGCCCGACCCTCTGACACCCAGGACCCCGCTGCCAGTCTCCCTGGAGTCATCCAGAGTTCACGCCTGTGCTCACATCCCCCAAACCCCGCTCGATAAAAGTGCTCGGTGCGACTTGAAGGGCACCGAGAAAGTCCACCTCCCCGAACCCCTCCCCTGCTGGCCCGAAACCACCAGCTCAGGGCCCCCACGTTGGCGGCGTGGCCTCTGAGTGTCTCCCGCCCGCTGGGGTGCCCCTGAGGGTACAGGGCCCCTGGCAGGGCCGCCCACCCTGTTCAGGCACCGAGCTCGGGCGGGAGCGCGTGTCCCCGAGGGTCCTCTCATGTCCGGGCAGACTCCACGCCTGGCTGCTCTGGGTGACGTGCCAGCCTTGGGATTCACACAACCCGGGGTCATCTCTCACACTCACACAAAGCAGGTCGGCCGGACGTGGATTCCACCCACAGCAGCCCGCCCCACCCCCCCGGGTGGCCCCACCGGGGAGAGAGAAAGTGGAGTCCTGACCTGGGTCGCCCAGAAGGGGCGCCCATCACCTGCGGTCACGTTTCATTGGCTGCAGAGGGCCTGGGACATGTGTGCCGCCCAGGGCCTCGGGGAGGAGAGGAAGGAGGCCCAGGTCTGGATGCACCTGAAATGCCTCTGAGCCGTGCGTTTGCCGTCGGTGACAGAGGGGCCCAGGGCCACTGCTGCCCCTGCGTAAGGTGACCGGAGCAGGCTCTACCCTCGGGACTGGCCTTTGAAACACCCTTGATTCTTAGCGAGAGCATTTGTACAACTTCAGCGGAACAGAAAGGCGCCCTGTCTTTGGAGGGAGGGAGGGCACATGGAGCGCAGCAAAGGTAGGCTTACAACTGTTGGTGTGGAAAATAACACAACAATGACAAGAATAAACCATGTTTCACGTGCCCACAACTGTGAACCTGCCGTCGCCACACCCTGTGTTTCCTAACAGGTCTCCAGAGCTGGAGAAAGAGTCAAGGAATGGAGAGGAAGCCGGAAAACAGAGCAGTGTTTGACAGTTAGGACGGTTGCAAAGACGTGGCATTTCTCTGGCAGCCCGACGCCACATACCCCGTGTGCCGTCCCCAAGGACGGCCCCGTATAATAACTCATTTACAGCGTCGCACCTGGTGCAGACGCGGGCCTTCTTAAATTGAATTGCTTTCTTGTTTTAAATGAACATTTTGGAATAGCATCTCCATCTTGTATTAGAGGTAAATTGACGGGTAAGTGCGGCCCACCTCTCACACCCCCGTTCTCACTGCGAACGAATTGGAAGTAAATGAAGTGGGAGCTGAGTTTCCCCGTCGTGGCAGAGCCGAGAATTATTGGCCTGTTACTGCAAGCCCACAGAGCTGTTAGCGCGTGTCCTCGGGGAGGGAGGCCAGTGTGCTCAGCAACCGTCGCAGACAAGTTGCCTCTCCCAGGACTGATCGGCTAAATGGTGTGCTATTGGGAGGCTGCGTCTCTCCGATGGCGACTGCTGGCGGGGCTGCGGAGCTGCGGTGGGGGAGAGGAGTGGGACGCGTGTGTGATGTCGTGTGAGCAACGCAGCGAGCACAGCCCTACGGAATCGAAAACCCGCGGCCCAGGACATCTGGAGGGCCCTTCGGTGAGACCAGCTACCGTTGTGTCTGACCACCCGTACACCCCCATGAAGACACAAGCGAGAGTCACATAGAAGTCACTGCTACACTTCAAACTGATGTCATTGTATTAACCGAGGTCACCCCAGTCAATTTAATTTTTAAGAGGCAAAACAAAAATGTCATTGCTGGGCCTCTTCGGACAGGAGTTTAGGGCATCGTCACGGCCACCAGCGCAGGGTGCCCAGGGAAGTGCAGAATCTCATTTGTGACCTTCCATTCCCATTGGCTGTCGGCACAGGCAGGACTGATGGCGGAGTGCTTTACCTGATGGCATGGCGCAGGCTCCAGCCAGTCAGAAGAGACCAGGGGCAGAACACCGGCCAATCAGAAAGCAGACTGACTGCACCCTGAAATCTCCACCTACCAGCTCAGGAACGCAGACACAAACCATTGCCCGGGTACCCTGATTTCTACCCTCACCTCCCGTTCCATCAGACCCACAGAAGACGAGTCCATCTTGGGACTTCTGCTCCATGCACATCTCTGCAACAGCTCCTGGCTGTCCTGCTGCCCGGCCAATGCTGCAGTGCTAGGACAATTCGGAGCCAAATCCTGAGCCGCGCGGTGCCTTCGGCCTCCATCGTCCTGGGCTGTGGCCTCGGTGCACCTGCAGCTGTCTCTCTGCCATACCCAAGGCCACGGCCTTGTTTCCTCAGCTGGGGCTGTCAGGCGACGGCTCCTCTGGGATTCTGGGGGCCTCCCTGAGGGAAGCCGGCTAAGACAACTCTCCTTCCACCTAATTCAGGGCCACCTTCCAAAAGCCCTGTCATCCCCATCCCCCACACGCTTTTGGAACCTCAGACCAGAAGGACGTGAGTCAGCTTCTCTCTTTTCTCATCTGTTCCCCCACGTTTATGAGCGTCTCCCGTGAGCAGCCACTGATCCAGGACTGGAGACAGAGGCATCAACAAGACAGAAGATGTTGCCTCACGCCCCTTCCACCTCAAAGGGAGGCAGGCATCACCCCACAGCGGAAATGAAACATAGAGCGTCTCATGGGGGAGCCACGCTCTGGAGAGCCCAGCGGGGAACAGGGGTGCGGAGGGATGGGCGTGGGAGGTCATGTGTGAGCCGACCCCGGGGAGCCGAGGATGGAGGGAAAAGCATTCTAGGCAGAAGGAACGGAATGTGCAAAGACTCTGTCAGGCTCAAGCATGGCCAGCAGGTCGCGGTGGCTGTAAAGCACCTGAGGGGGAGGCGGGGGAGAGGGGGGCGGCCGCCCCCCGTGTCCAGACGCTGCACAGCGTGGCTTTTCCTCTGAGTGACATGGAACCAGAGGCAGGTTTGGGCGGAGCAGGGACGTGACCGCGTTCGGACCGTGAGGGGCCCGCGCCGTCTGCTGTGTGGCAAGGACCCTCCAAAGTGGGCCCGGCCACGTAGGTGAGATAAGGCTTGACCCCAGCCCAGTCCTCCGCCGCACGTCAAAGGCGGCCCTTGTTGGCTGTGGGGTGGAGTCTATGCCAGAAGTGGAGCCACGCGTGTCACTTATGAGGACCCTTCCCTGCTCCCCTGAAATGGGACGTGAGACAAGTCAGCCTGACAGCACCCCACTGATCTGTGCTTTAAACGGCGCGAGAGACACAAGTTCCAACAAAGCTCTCCCGTGCGGGCGGCGGGTCACCCCTGAGCGCGCTCGTGAACGTGCAGCGGGGAAGGTGGCCCCCAGGCCCGGCCGCAAGGAGCCCAGCACCGTCCGGGAATGTTTGGGACCCGGAACACGGTGTTCCGAGGGTCACGGGGGCGGCATTCACAGGAGAAAGAGGGACTGCCACAGCGGCCTGTGCGTGCGTGGGGAGCGGACGGGGCCCTGGGATGGGACGCCCAGCCAGCGGTCGGCATCCGTTCTTCCTGGCCCCTGACCCTGGGCCGAGCCCACCTTGCTGCCCCTGGTGCTTTACAAAATGGCCGTGGAAAGTAACCTCCAGCACCCAGAGGCCCGAGGAGCCCGAGGACCGCGCGGCGCTAGGCTCGCGTAGTCTTGGGAAAGTGCCCGGGTCGCTTCGGAGGAAGGGGCTCTATCAGTCCTCGGGGCTATTCACGCTTTTTCGGGCAGATGACTCCAAGACGGAACTCATCTCAGGGAAGAGTCTACGTCGTTACCTGGTTTTAAAAAGGACCCTTCGCAAGCCCCGCTCCTGGGAACACGCACCAGAGAAATCTAAACCTCCATCCGCCCGAGAAACCGGTACCGAGGTCCCCCAGCAGCAACCAAAAAGCGGCCAAACCACAGCCCAAATTTCCGTCCGGGGGGCGCAGACGCGCGAATGCGGTCCGCCTACTCACCGGGCTGCGACTCCGCCGCGAGCAGGACGACGCTCCGACACCTGCTGCCCCGCGGATGGGCCTCGAGAACGTGACTCGGAGTGAGAGATGCCGGACACAGAGGCCACACAGCGTGTGGTCCCATTTCTGTGAAATGCCGAGAACAGGCAGTGCGCGGCTGCCAGGCGCTTGGGGGAGGGGACATGCGACAGTGACTGGGGACCGACATGGGGCGCCTTTGGGGGTGAAACGTTTTGAACTGAGCAGAGGTGACAGTGACCGAATGGGGGGCTGTGTGCATGGCGGGCTTTTTGAAGGGGCTGCCCTGGGACGTGCAGCCCATGCGTTTGCTTTTCTAAAGCTAATTCTTGGTACATCTGGGGACGTGGCTGTCAGATTGTGTGGGGACCAGCTTGGGGCTCTGTCCCCGCTCCGCTCCCACCTCCACACTTCTCAGCAGCTGTACGTTTCTTCGCCTGCCCTATGGCGTGGGGAGAATCAAAGCCCCCCCTCGTCGGGCTGTGGGAAGAGAGAGAT
The DNA here is from genome assembly GCA_004026545.1 of Mormoops blainvillei. Taxonomy (NCBI): domain Eukaryota; kingdom Metazoa; phylum Chordata; class Mammalia; order Chiroptera; family Mormoopidae; genus Mormoops; species Mormoops blainvillei. The sequence goes on along the minus strand of PVJD01008020.1, from coordinate 71,570 downwards.
GGGGGTACATGCAGGAGGCCTGGAATGGGACACGGTCCTTGGAAAGACTCAAGGTCACGGTGGGCTGGCAGGTGGCCAGTGGCGGCAGGGTTGGGACTGTCCAGTTATGACCATGCTGACTGCCCAGGTTCAGCGTTGGCTCAGAGGGGCTGTTTTGCACAGAGGAAGGAGCCCGTGTCGGAGTGCTCGGCAGGCAGCAGATTGGAGGGTTCAAACACGAGCCCCCTGGGCCCTGGTTTCTCCCACTCTGCTAACGTCAACCCTCTCTACGCCGCCACATTGAAGGTCAGACGTGACGATAATTCACGTGAACGTGTTCCGCAGAGGGCAAAGAGCAAGTCTTGTGGATTTTATTCTGTCCGCCCCCCGACCCAAAAAATAAAGATAAGTTGAGTTTAACCCCCAATACCTGTGAATGGAGCTTATCTGGAAACAGGCTCTTTGCTGATTACATCAGTGCCAGATGAGATCACTGGGGCGGCCTTAATCTGATAGGTCGGAGTCCTTATGAGGAGAGGGACGTTTGGACACAGACACGCACCAAGGGGAAGAGGCCACGAGACGACCCAGGCAGAACTGAGGCCAGGCCTCTACAAGCCAAGGGACACCGGCTGACTAGCCACCGCCCGAAACCAGAAGAATCAAGGAAAGGGTTTCTTTCTACAGGTTTCAGCGGGAGTGTGGTCCTGCCGACGCCTCGGTTTCAGACTCCCGGCCCCCGGGACTGAGAAGGAACAAACGTCCATTGTTTCAAGCGCCTCCGGTGCTTTCTGGAGCTTCGTAGCCACAGCCTTAGCAAACTAACAGGCAAAAACACCAGTCGGTACCATGATCCAGGCTCTCGTATAAGCGCTTGCTGCCCGGCGCCTCGCCGGCAGTAAATTCGAGCCGCGGCGATTCGTTGGAGGTGACCCCGGGACATCTGAGCGGCCCCCGAGCTCCCAGTGAGCCCTGCATGCCCCCTGCTGAGGGACGCTGATCGCCCTCTGCTTCTGGACGTGCATCCTAACGGGTCCGCCGCTCGCCGTGCTGAGATTTCTGGGAGGAATTCCAAGGAGGTGGCGGAGGAGAGAGTGAGTCTGAGCAGGACTGCAGGACGGACACCCCTGCCAGGTTCCTGGTGGAGGTCTTTCCTCGGGCTCCCGTAATGTCAGGAAGGGAGGGAGGGCCGTCCTGAGGGACGGTGCCCTCCCCTCACGCCCCTGCCTCTCCACGCCCTGGTCCTCGCTGCTCCTGCAGAACCCAAAGCTGTGGCCACCAGGAGATGGTGGGACTCTGGCTTCCACGTCCCCACTGGCTGTGCATTTCCCCACAGCATCTCCCCGGGCATTTTTAAATCGATTCTACCAAAAAAAAAAAAAAATGGAATTCTGGGGGATCCTTTCGTTAGGAAATGGGAAAGGAGGAAGCAGTGTGGCCAGACGAGTGGGTCCAGCGTGCCCGCTGCCGGCAGGTGACAAGGTCTCCCTCTCTCCCCGATGGGACAGGTTGTTAGCCCGAGCTGTGTGGGGGGTGGGGCGTCTGCATGCGGCTTGGCCGGCGGGGAAATCACATTAGCGGGCAGGATTCCGAGAGGCCGCCCCACCAGGCCTGTGTGCATGTACGTAATGCATTCTCACACGCAGGGTTATGGAAATGGCTGATTGAAACCTAACAAAGTCAGCTTGTTAATCAGATGGCACTGCTCTGGGCTCATCTGCTCTGAATCCAGAACACCTCTTGCAAGCACCTCGCCAATCAGCGCACCAGTGGCTGCCGGGCGGCCCGCGCCTCATTTTAACTGGGATGCCTGGAACCGGGAAAACGAAGCACCTTCTCGGGATCGTTTTTCCGCTGCTATAAACTCAGCTGGGTTGCCATTCTCTGCTTAGCTCTGCTGTCGGCTTTGCTCGCCAGAAGCCCCTGCCCTGGCCACCAGCCAAGAACAACGGGATGACCGCCATTCCCTGCCATTCCCAAATGCAGGCCCCAATCCGGCACCCTGGTCATGGGGCTGCCGTCACTGTTACAAACCTGGAAATGTTGCAGGCCATTCTACCAAGTTTCAGCCTTCACCCCCCCATCTCCAGCACACCGAGAAAGAGACACAGGAGCTAACCATAGATTTGCCTGAGTTTAACAGAAACTCCTTCAAACCAGTGACCAAAACACAAAGGAAGCTTATCTCACAAATGTAGGTAAGTCCATGACCGCCCCTCAGTTGTCAGAGATGTAGGCTTCTCCTCTCTTTCTATCCCACCATCCTCAGGGAGTGGCTGTCATTTCCGAGTTTACCTCACAGTCCAAGATGGCTCCTAGGGCTCCAGACATTGTATCTGTATTCCAGGTAGCCAGAGGGGGAAAGAACCTCCCCACTGACTGAAGCCAGCTCCCATTAAGCTGATTTCCTAAATGGCTGCGTAATATTTCTGCTTATATTTGGACTGACAATAGTTCTAAAACGTTCAACATCAGAATCCAGGAGGGATTGTTAAAACAAAGGCGAATGGGCCCCACCGTCATCCTTGCGGACTCAGTGGGTCTGGGGTGGGGCCCAAGAATGTGTTTTTGTAACAAGTTCCCGGGTAATGCTTCCAATCCAGGCACCACACTTTGAGAACCATTGTCCTAGGTCTTCGTCACACATAGCTGCAAAGGAGCCGGAGAAGCTTTATCTCTGAGCTGGGCACCCCTCCACTCCACCCCCCAGAAAGTCATGGCTCAGTTCCTAAGGCAAAGGAGGGGAGCCCGTGTTGCGTTGGCAGCTAGCTGCCTTCGCTACGGCATCTTAGGTCTTTATCCCCGTCGAACCCGGTAGCTGTGTTTTTGGAGCTCGTACCTGGTTTGGGCCACCCCTGGGACTCAGCTCTCTGTCGCTGCTGTGCAGACACTGAGCAGCCCCCTGCTCTCGCCTCTTCAGAGGTGCCACCCTGGATACTTGTCCCCCGTCTGAGAATCCAAAGTCAGCATCTGTCAAGCCGGCTCTCTGCTTGGGGGGATGGGCTCAAGGGACCCCCATCCTCTCTCCTGATTCTGGTCAAGATGTTTTGGCAAAGTGTGAATCTTCTTCCCTCTTGGAATGGGGGGGGGGGTGCTTGCCTCCTGCCCCTCCCCCTCCAGGCTCGGGGCTGCCTCCCAGACTTGAGAGGGAGGGAGGGACAGCGAACCCCAGGGGATGCCAACGTGCATTCGTGCCGCGAAGCGTTATCCTGCAGGGCAGGCCTTGCCGCGGTTTGCAGGCAGGAACTGGGGGGGAGCTCTTTCTCTGTGTCTCTTTGTCACTCACTCCCTGGAAGATCGGCCTGAGAACCCCAATTCCCAAGGGGTCAGCGCCAGCCCACACTCCTCCCTGCCGTGCAGCCTGGGGTTCAGGGCCCAGAGGCCGCGGCAAAGCCTGTCCCGCTGCCCCCACAGTCTCCTGCTGGCGCCTCCTGATCGAATGGAAAGTTTAATTAAATGGCTCCGGCATCGACTTCCGAGTGATGCTAAATTAGTTTCCGAATTAGTGACAGTCCAGTGCTCACTCTCTGAGAGCCGAGAGGAGCGGTTTGGTGACGTAGGACGTCGAAGCTGAAATTCCGAGGTGTGACTCTTGGACTCTGTGTCCCGGGATTGAGAACAACGGGGCCGGTGCCCGTGGAGTGGCCACCTCCATGCCGGGCACTGCGTGAGGGGGTTCTTGTGGGCTCTCTCATCTAATTCCCCAAGGGCCCCTCAGGAGCGCGGTCACCCACTTCTCCGATGGCGACACCAGGTCCAGAGCGGGCAGGACTGGAAGGCCATGCAGCAGAGCGCAGGCGGCCGGAGGGGCTCCCCGAGGCCCCCAGAGTCTCGGCCCCAGAGGCCAGTGGCCAGGCCCTCCCCTTTGGCTGCCCAGCAGGGTAGGACCTTCGATCTTCCCTCGCCGGCCGCAGGCGCCAGGGTCCCGTCCAGCTGTCTCAAACGCCCGTCTTGCAACCCCATGGCATGTTTCCCTGACCCGCTGTGCTCCAGCCGGTACGGGGGAGGGGATCGTGGATTTTTTTTACTCGTATGCCTTTCCTGTGGGAGCAGACATTCTGGAATGTGACCTGTGTGGTTTTGTTTTGTTTTGTTTTGTTTTGTTTTGTTTCTCTATCAGCGACTACCTGTGGGTGACTCTCAGACTCAAATGCATTGAGAAAGATCGTTTTCTGCCCTCTGGAACATCCTACGTTAAGTTCACCCTGTCCTCAGGCCCTCATGAGATGTGGCCGCCCCCCACCCCTCTCCACCACGTTGGTCCAGAAGACCAGGCGTCTGCCTGACGCCCAAGCCCCGTCGTTTTCCCCTAGTCCTGTTTCCGGGATGAGCAAACTGAGGGGTGACGGGCTGGCTGGACGGAGGCCACAGGGCCAGCGAGAGGCAGGGCCCGGGCTGAGCGTGGCGGGTCCCTCTACGGCCCGGCCCCGCCCCCCACTTCTCTCGAAGCCCACAGTTGGACGCTCCATTCACAGGCTGTGCAGCCGTCGCCGCCACCTGACCCCAGAACACTCTCGTCATCCCCCAGAAGACTCAGACCCATTAGGCACCCACCCGCGCCCTGCCCCGGCCCCGCCCGCTTCCTGTCTCCACGGATTTACCCGCCCTGACGTTTCCTGTCACTGGAGTCCTACAGCGTGTGGCCTTTGTGTCCCACGTCTCTCGCGCGGCATGAGGCTCCGGTGCGTTGCAGCAGGCGTCGGGGCTTCACTCCTGCTCATGGCTGAGTCACAGCCCGCCCCCCGGCAGGAACAGGACATGTACGCACACCCGTCTTCCCCTGTGCGGACCCTGGGGTGTGGGTGCACCTGCTGCAGGGACACGTGCCCGCCCCCGGCCGGTCGGACCTGCCTCACGCCCCTCTGCTTCCTAATGCTCCGAGAGCAGTTCTGTGTTCTCTATTTACTTAAAAATTAAAAATATGATTTGTAAACATACAGGAAATGGCAAAACCAATTTACATTTATGAGGGCGCATCGAAGAACAAAGCGCGCTTTCTCCAAGGCCCTGGGCTTTGTAGAAGTTGGAGGCGATGGTGATTTGGGGGCCTTACATTCCTGACTCTGCCGCAGAACTGAGCGCCCTCCGTGCAGGGGTGGGGTGGGAGGCGGGACGGTAGAAACAGAGGGAACCCACGTAACCACACCGGCGGCCTTGAGTAGTGGCTGTGCCCCGGTCACCGCCCGGCAGCTGCGGCCAGCATGGACGGCGTGTTCTGGCGTCTGCTGGATCCTAGGGGGCACCACCCTTGGGCCAACTGCCTCCATCCCTGTGAGCGGGGGCGTCTCACCGTGGTGCTGAGCAGCTCTCGGCTCGGGGATGCAGTGCAGGCCGCGGCTGGGCCGGCCTCCCGCAGAGCCAGCCCCATGGCCGGTAGAGGCAGACGGCATGCGCCCCCTGCCTGTCCCGCACACCCGTCCCTCCAGGTCCGGCTGGGGTTGGGGTTGGGTTCCAAAAACAATACGTCCGTTATGCATCTAAAGTGTGTGCCAGGAGCGTCGCTGTGAGCTCCCCTCGACCCAGAGGGGCGTGGGGGGAGCGACCAGGCAGACAATGTTGTGTGCACTGTGTGAACGTGTACTCGTGCGCGCGCGCGCGCACACACACACACACGGGCATGCCCACACACGTCTGGCTCTCCAGGAAAGCTTCCTTCCTCCCCACATGCATTCCCTTCACCTCTCAGGACCCGACACCGGCCTCTGCGGTCGGACGCGGGTCCTGCTTCTACTATGTCTGCGCCTGTGTGTGACCTGTCGCCATGCCCGTCCTTTGGGGGAAGCCGGAGGGTGTAATCCAACCCAGATGCGGCTCACCTCGGGGCTCGGCGGACGCCCGCAGTCCTGTGCTGCCCGACGTCTCCCGCGCACCACGTGACCTGGGGAGGCAGCCAGGGCTCCTCCTCAGTGACCCAAAACCCAGGCCCCTGACCCGTGCCACCCTCGGGGTTTGTCCTCTCTCTCCTGCCCCAGGGTCCCGGAACAGAGCGCCCTCCAGACACGCCAGGACCCGCTGCCTCTCGTAATGCCCCTCCTCTGTGTCTTCGCGCCAACAGACTCTCCGTGGCACCAAACACCCTGCAAAGGTCCTCTTTCCAACCTCACCCCCAGGGGCGTGTGAAGATGCTGTGTGAGCCCCGGCTGGTGCGGCTCAGTGGGTTGAGTGCCGGCCTGTGAACCGAAAGCTCACCAGTTCGATTCCCAGCCAGAGCACGTGCTTGGGTTGCTGGCCAGGTCCCCAGTCGGGGGCGCGCAAGAGGCAACCACACACTGATGTTTCTCTCCCTCTCTTTCTCCCTCCTTTCCCCTCTGTCTAAAAATAAATAAAACCTTAAAAATAAATAAATAAAATTTTAAAACGCTGTGTGAGTCGGCTTTGGTGGCCATGGCGAAACACCGCAGACTGGAGATTCAACGGCCGAGCTTTCATTTCACAAATTCTGGAGGCTGGGAGACCCAAGTTCAAGGTGTCTGCAGGGGCCGGTTCCCCTGAAGCCTCCGTCCTTGGGCGTCTGAGCTCTGCCGCACAACAGGTCCTGTCTTGCTTAGACCATCGCGAGCTGGGCCTTTGCCACTAGCTAGTGACAGAGCCCCGAAGAACACAGCGTTGGGATCACCTGCTTGCTTGCGTCCGCCCGCCCTCTGTCCCTCTGTGTGAGCAGGGACCTGTCACCCTGGTCACTACTTTGGAACCCAGTGACAAGAACACACTGTGTGCGCAGTAAGAATTCTCTGAATGGCAGGTGACGCTGCGGGGACCTCGAGGATTTGACAGCTGGAAAGAGGGTGTGGCCCGATCCTTACCTGATAAAATGAAGACATGAAGCGTCTAAAAGGACGGTGGGACCGGGGTCACATGGAAGCTGGTGGCACAGCCCTGAGCAGAAGCCAGGGTCCCAGAGCCCTGGTGCCACAGTGACACATGCCCTGGGAATCCAGGCCAGGAGTACGGGGACCGTACCCCAAGTCCCAAGCAGTTTATCCCAGAGGCCAGCGCCCCCTTCCCCCAGTTCTCGGGGCTGGGAGCCGAGAGTGTTCAGTGAAATATAACTAAAGTCCAGCCATTTCTGGTCCTCATAGTAATTCCGCTTAGGGCTAGGACATGCTTGGTAGAGGGGCGTGTGTGTGTGTGTGTGTGTGAGCGAGAGGTGGGGGGGAGGGAGGGAGAGGCTGCAACCACCACGCCAAAGCTAATACCCGCTAACCCAGGAGGGAGTGTGGGACCCTAATGAAGCCATTAGCCGAAGGCCACTCCGGCAGAGAAAGTGGGAAGACTGAACACCGAGCACGTTACCTGTAATGAACCTGAGAATGGACTTGGCCCTGGGGGATTTCTGCGGTATTCTTAGCATCTGTGACAGCCAGCGCGGGAGTCACCCGGACGGTAACCCCTGCCGCCGGCATCCTGCGTGCCCAAGAGGACACCTGGCAGGGACTTACTCACTGCCGGCTGCCGGGCCCACGCACCGGAGAGACTGGGACGCCCTGTGTGGCAGGCAGACGGATGACCCTCCCAGCTGAGCTCTTGTCTAACCCAAAAGACCGTCCCTGGGCCCGCTGCCTCCCTGGAGAAAGAACTGAGAAAACCTCCCCCCTTGCATCTCCTACTTCAAAGTCCAGTGGCGTTTCCAGAGACGGACTTCAGGAGACACCGACCTGAAAGCCAAAGGTGCCCGTACATGTCCCAGAGCTGCAGACCCTCTGTCACCCTCCTCTGACCCGAGAGAAGGATTTCAAGGGCGCCAGCAGGGAGCGCCTGCTGTCCCAAGGGAGATGGCATGCTCTTCGTCGCTGTGCAAATCACAACCGGCAGGAGATGGGACCCAGTCACTTGGCCTGAAGCCGAGAGGAACAGGACAAACCGAAGTCCCCGTAGCCGCGATGGGGGCGGGCTCCCGCGGGGCAACAGAGGAAGGCAGCGTGGTTTGCGTGAAAGTTTGCGTGAAAGTCTGTGTAAAAAATATGCAGCCCCGGGGGGGCTGGTGTTCACTGCCAAGGTAGGGTAACCGCAGGTTTGGGGTAGAAGTCCCCTGACGCGGTGGTGCCAGAGTGGTCATCTCTTACTGCGCTGTCTGTCTGATGGGAACCCGTCCGTTCCGAACGTCCACTCCATCTTCTGCTTCTCCCTGAGGGCTGGTCTCAGCAGGCAGGTCAGGCCAAGGGGCACCATGCCCCCGGACGAGGGAGGGGCCGGAACCCGAGTGAGACCAGCCAGACTCTCCCCCCGGAGAATTTCCACGTTAACGCTCAGTGCCTCGGGGCGGGATGGCAGAAGGGCCCCCTGCCCTTCGCTCCAGGCAGCTGGCTGCTCCTGCCTGAGCTCAAAGTCCTGGACGCTGAGCTACGTCCGGCTCCCCGGGGCTTCCTCAGCGTCTGCTGTGCTCCTGTGAGCGGCCAGGACCTGTGCGGTGAGGAGCGGCCTGCAGCCCCGGACACCGCTGTAACAGGTTAAGGCGAGTGTGGCAGTTCTGGGGGACAGAAGTCAGGAGCAAGTCTTACGGAGATAAACCCAGGCATCGGAGGGCTGCGTTCCTCAAGGGACCTGCGGAAAATCTGTCTCCGTTCCAACTTCCAGAGGTCACCCCCGCCTCCTGGCTCATGGCGGCACCACCCTGAGCCGCATCCCCGTCACCGCAGCGTCTTCTCTTTCTCTGGTCTTCATGGCCGCCTCCCCCAAGGGCTCTGGGTTTTCTGCTGGGTCCACCCTGGGTAATCCAGGATAATTTCCCATCTCAAGGCCCTGAATCTCAATGCAAAGTGGGGACTAAGTCCCCCTTACCACGCAGGGGGCATAGTCCCAGGCTCTGGAGGTGAGAGCACAGGTGCCCTGGTGGGAAGTGCGGCCTTCTGCAGAACCACAGGACCTTCCTGTCATGCCGGCCACGCCGCACTGCTGTTGCTCACAACCGAAGCCTCACCGACGGGGTCTCCGCAGCAAAGAACAAATCATTTTTTATTGTTATTGTTGGAAACTGGGAAGGCGGTCACAAATAAACCAAAGGCACATTGTTCGGCGTTGTTGGGAAACTTCCCCCGAAGAACGGCCCTTCGGCCCAGGTTCCTAAGGTAGGAGCCTTGTCTCCACACCTGGGAAGGCGTCCCCGAGTGGCTCCCTTAACCCTGCTGTGTCTGGTTCTCCCCAGGACACTGAACTTCTGAATACGGCCATACTCACAGGGAAGACGGTCACCTTGCCCGTCAAGGTGGTGTCCGTGGAGGAGAACAGTGAGGTGACGGACATCTCGGAGTCCGTGGAATGCAAGTCCACAGACGAGGACGTCATCAAAGTAAGTGACTCTAATCAAAGTAAGTGAACACCCCTTGGGCACACCGCTCACTAAGGAAGGTAAGCCCAGGGCGCAAGATGGTGAACCGGTCGGCTTATGTGCCCACCGCCCTCTCAAATTCTCCGTTTCCACCTCTTAATCTGGGCACCCGCCAGCCTGGATTGCGTCAGGCTGTGCTGGACCCTGGGCCCGACCCCCAGCGCCCACAGTCGCCAAGCAGGCGATTTACGTGAGGGACGCTGTAAATCAGACGCGCCCTGTTCTAGAAATGCACCCCATGCTGAACCCCAACCAGCCGTGGCCGGAAGTAAATGCAAGGCCAGGGCCCCTATCTCTTCAAGAGAAACTGAAACTTTGGGTACAAGTCACATTGTTTTTCAGTGTTGACAACCGTTACGCTTTTTTTTTTTAATGGGCAAAAAATTAAAGCTATGTCTGCAATGTGGGTTTGGTCCGCAGGGCGGCTGCTGAAAGCGCCGTGGCCGTCCGGCCCCTGGGATTTGGCTTGGCCGTCCCTTCAAGGGTCGCACCGCGCAGAGAGAGAGGGTACAGACGCGGTGGCAGGTGGCAGCTTGGCCCAGCCCACCCCTGCCCGCACACTTGGTCTTTGCTCGCGGAGACGTCAGGAAAGGCACAGCGATGCCCTTTAGTCATGAGGAAGGACTGGAGCTGCGCCAGACACCTGGAAGTGGGGTTCGCCTCGAGACAGAAAGGAAAGCAGGTCCCACCCCAAAGCAGGTCTAGGGCGAGCTGCTCTGACACGGAGCTGCTCTGAGGCTGGGGGCCCCGGTGTGACCCCTACATCATTGACAGAGAGAAGGGGAGAGAAGACGAAAGGGGACTAATGGGATTGAGGGGGGAGGGACAGGGACACCGCTGAGACTTACAGTCAGGGTCACCTTTCCCAAAGGGCTTGTGCCACGTGACAAATGACCCCAGCGTTCAGCATTTTTAACACAATGGTCACTGATTCTTGCTCGGGCATCCGCAGGGTCGGTGGTCTGTGGGCTGGGCTGGTCCCCCTGCCTGTTGGGCCGAATGGGTCCCCATCTCCTTCCAGGGTTGGGCTGAAAAGGAGCTTGGGGGAGTGCCTCTCTTGCAGCAAAGGTCACAAAGGTGGCAGAAGTGCCGGAGGCCTGTTTAGCCCGAGGTCGGACTGGTCGGCTGGCACTCTGTCCGCATTCCTCTGGCCAAGGGCAGTCACGCGGCCAGGTCCGCCGCTGACAGGAGGGGGCGGAGCACGCCCGCAGCAGAAGAGATGGGAGGGAACCAGCGGCTCCATCCGCGCCGGGCCGTGGGCGCCACGGCGGAGAGCAGAGCCCCGGGGTGGACGGTCCACGGCTAAATCCTGACCCGCTGACTAGCAGCCGTGTGACCTCAGACGCGTCGCACCGCCTCCCCGTGCCGTTGATGCCGCATTTAAAAACCTGAGTGTGATCAAAACGAAAAAGCAGCTCCCTCGTCGTTCCTGAGGGGCGTTCGGGGGCGTCATCCACGTGACCCTCCCTGTGGCCCGCCCCCGTGACCCTCCCTGTGACCCTGGCTGACTGCAAGCACTCGGCAGAAGGTTGCTCTTGTTATAACATGTGCGGTCCCCGAGGGAATCTGCCCACCTCTGTGTGCCTGCACGTGCGCGTACATGTGTGCGGTGGGGGTCAAGCCAGCAGCCCTGAGTGTCCCCTGAGGTGGGGGGGGTGTGGAGAGACCGGTACCTGAGCACCTTTCTCTTCACTGAGGCCGCTGGCCCTGGTTGCCTTGGCAACACTCTGCCCTGGGGACGTTGAGACCATTCCTGGCCACTTAATTCTCCATTGCCAGACCGCCTGTTGTTTGCATGAAGGAACGACCTGCCCAGTAGACCCCTGGGCAGGGGCTCCCCGCGGCCCCAGCAACGTGGCTGCCGCCGGGGCGACACCCAGGCCAGCTCCCGACAGGGCAGGTTTACCTTCTACACACAGTCAGCCGGGAACACCCTGTAACCACAGAAGTTAAGAGAAGGGTGACGCAATCCGTCAGGGAAGGCTGGCACTTGGCTGTGGCGAGTGGTGACATGTGGACAGCAGAGAGAAAGCAGGCCCCGGGCAGCCTGCAGGGGGTGGGGACACTTCGGGGGCTGCTCTCGGACACTTCACGGCCAGCTGGTGGCCCCTGTCCCTCCCAGCAGGGCCGCCCGCCCTCCAGTCTGGTCTCATACACCAGCAAGATGCTGGGGGAGAAAACGTCGCTGCTTTCAGGGCTCAGGCTGGTGACAAGATGGAAGGTGGCAGTTCTTCAAGGCTAGTCACTAACTCGGCATTTTCAAAACACCGTGCAGGGTCAGTGGGACCCAGGATCCCCGTTTACAAGCTCTGATTCATTCATTCATTTTCCAACATATGTTTCTTCAGCACCTACTGTGTGCTGGGTTTCAGTCACTAGGGGTACAGCACTGAGCAAAACAGCCCAATGCCTTGCTCAAAGGACAGCAGCCAAAATAAATAGGTCGCCCGGACAGGGTCGAAGACCCAGGAGCCAACAGGGACAATAAAGCCAGGAGAGGGGCTGGGGGCTGGGGATTTGCAATTTCAAGTAGAAATGTCAGAGAAAGGCCTTCTGAGGCGTTTACAGCCAGCGAACCCCAGGAAGGCCTGCAGGAGACGAGGGGAGGCCGCCACTCACGGACGCACAGTGGGAGCTTCGGAGAGCGCAGGTTCGCGGAGCGGGACCTCAGCTGGGCGTATGAGCCGTGGGAGTCCGACGTTTCTGTCTCCGAGCGTAATTTCTCCCTCCGGCCCCCGTCTCCTTAGTGGCAAGAAGAAAACAGAACTCTAGCAGGAGTCTGATTTCTGAACGTAGTAAGTTTGTGGTCTCGCGGGACGTGCGAGGGGGGTGTTGGGTGAGCAGCTGGGTATCCGGAGGTGGGGACCTCGGGCACCGTTGGCACAAAGACGAAGCTCAGAACTTCAGAACTAACGGGTACAATAATGAAAGGGATATGTTTCGGCCCGAATGTCTGCGTGTCCCCCCGCCCCTCAGTTCCTACGTGGAGACCGTAGCCCCCAAACTGACAGTAGGAGGTGGGGCTTTAGGGAAGCGATAAGGCCGTGAGGGTGGGACCCTAGCAAATGGGATTCGTGCCCTGATAAAAGGGACCCCAGAGCTCCCTAGCCCTTTCTATGAGAGAGGACTCAGCGAAAATGGGTGCCCCGGGACCCGGGAAGCAGGTTGTCAGAAAGCACGGGATCTGCCAGCACCTTGACCTTGGACTTCGGCCTCCAGGACCTTGAGAAATAAATGCCAGCTGCATAAGTGCCCATCCATGGTGTTCAGTTCCAGCAGCCCAGGCTAACCGAGGAGGCATCAGTTGCTATGGAAACATAGCACACAGCAGAACGGACGGTTGTTATTTCAAGGCGTACGTCTCCAGCTGTGGTCCCCAGACCCACCCAGCAGCACCACTTGGGACCTCGTTGGAAATGCAACTACGGGCCTTGCCCAGGCCTGCTCGGCACAGACTCTGTGGAGCGCCCAGCAGCCTGTGCCGACAAGCCCTCTGGGATGCCCACTTGGGTCCGGGAACCTGCTTTGCAGAGAGAAGTTGCCACGGGCGTCAAGAGAGGACATCCCCAGCCTCTCCCTCAGGAGGTAGGCAATGTCCTCTGGGAGCTGCCGAAGCCCGAGAGACAGCGGAAGGTACCGACCGACCACAGGCTTCTCAACCGGATTCCAAATGACCCACGACGGCCATCCAGGTCCTTAAGAGCAGACAGCATGGCTGGTTCAGTGTCCGCCACGTGCTCAGGCCAAGGGCAGAGGGCAGCGGGCAGCTCTCCACGACGAAGGGCAAGAAGGGCTTCCAGAACCCAAGCCGAGGATCCGAAGGGACTTCTGCAGGCTTTCGGCCGCTTCGTGCCGACGAGCCGGCTCATTGGGCGATACCGCGGTTTCCACTCCAGCCACTTAGGAGATGATTAATGTGTCCTGCCACCTCCCCAGACATTTACAGCACCTCCAGGGACAGCAGGGACAGCAGCTCCGGGGGCACCGCGGCTCCGTCCCCTCCACGGTCCTCTTCATTATTTATAAATTCTGGAGCGGCCGCCAGCCCTCCCCCCAGAGCCCAGAAAGGTAATAAATGAGGAGAGTCAATGGTCTGTAAATTACAACATTGATTAAAGAAGTGATTACTGATAGAACTCCTGCCCGGCTATTATGCTAATGTCTGTTCAGATCCCGCACAGCGTGTACGTGCTAATGACAAGTCTGGGACAGAGACTACAATTGGTTCCCCCCCACAATCAGTGCGTAAACATTTTTAGACTGCTCTTGACCATGAGGGAGAAGATCGATCCGTGGGTCCCCCGCCCCGTGGCTCCCGGCCACGGTCCCCAGCAGATGGGGGGCGGCACTGAGCCCAGCCCTCCCAACTGCCCCTGCAAACCCAAGTGCGAGTGGAGGCTGAACATTCGGCCCAGAGCCGCCATCCACCGTCCTGGAGGCTGGGGGAGGAGAGGGCAACGAGACAGGCTCATTGCTCAGCACTCGGGGGGCTTGTTGAACCGGGTGCATAGACGGGGGCTCGGACAGGAGACAGAGAAGCAAAGCGGCAGTTACGGCTCAGGACCGGAAAGCGCTGTGCAGGGGCTCCGTGAATGGCTTCATTAGCTCGGAAGCCTTTACACGAAACTGTGCGGTGTGCATTTCTACCGCAAGAACTAGCTCCCCGTGTGTGCTCCAAGGAGCCAGTGACCCCAAAAAGGCTGGGAGACACAGCTCGAGGGCTTTCTAGATGTTTTCAAGTTCGCTTCCTGTGCTCCCGCTGCTCCTGACTTCATCTCAGGTCGGCCTCTCCCCACATGTCCTCTCACCCCAAGATTCCTGTTTGGTCGTTTTGAAGTGGACATGCCCACGAAGAAGGGGCCTGCTCATCTGCCGATGCAGCTGTTCGTTATCCATCCGTCAACCATCCTTCCGTCCACCCATCCATCCAGCTGTCCGTCATCCAGCTATCATCCACCATCCATGGATCCACTCGTCTATCCATTGTACATCTATCTGCTCGTCCATCCGTCCATCCGTCCACCCATCCATCTGTTGATCCATCTCTGCATCCATCTGTCATTCATCCATGTGTCCGTTCCGTCATCCACCCATCTATCCACTTCCTATCCCTCCATCCATCCATCCTTCCACCCGTCCACCCATTCGCCCCTTCAGTACCCACTCTGCCGAGCTCCTCCTGAGCGGCCGATGTGAGGCACCGGGAGGCTAAGGCTGAGCCAGCTGTGCCCCCTGCCTTCGAGGACCCCAGAGTTTGGCAGCTGATGCTGTTGCACGGGCTGGATGTAAACCGCACCTCATAAACCTGGCTGTGCGAAGCCGGGTCATGTCGTTTCTCTGGAACCCAACCTCATTTCTATTTTCACTTTTCCGTTGATTAAGGTGGAAGGACATAGCCCCCGTCTAATTTCCAGGAGACTTAAGTACTGCCAAGGTGTGAGTCGGTGGCGGGCAGGAGTAGGGGGGCTTCTGTGCTCCGGTCTCCTGGGAGGCTGCCTGGGCGGGCTGTGGGCGTGGCTCACCCCATGAGCAGACAGCAGCTTGGGAGGAGAGTCCTCGGGTGCCCGTGTCGCATCCCGCCAGCCATGCGGACGCAGCCCCAGCTGCGGCTCCGTGCAGCTCCAGGTCACGCTGTGGTTGCGGCGAATCCCTTGAGCTGCCTCTGCTTTCTGCCCCAGGCCCTTCTCAGGTGCCTGGTGTCTGTGTCTCAGCCCAAAGGTGCAGGGGAGCGAACCCCCAGGGCAGCCCTCAGCCCTCAGCCAACGACAGACCGGGGCTGGTGGGTAGCACCCCTACCTCCAGTCGGGCAGGGGCGCAGTCCTGTAGGTTCTCCATTCACCCCTGGAGAACCAGCCCGGTGGTCACCGCAGCAAACACAACAACACCCCTTTCTGTGGGCTTTTCCTCGTTCCCTGTCCCCCTCACTCGGCACCCTGGCCGCCGCCCTCCAGGGCCACCTCCCTGGTCAGCCCGCTGCAATGAGTCCTTGTCGCAGGCTCCGCTCTGAGGGGAAGCTGGTCCAAGCACGTGTGCTTTGCAGGCAGCAAGGACAAATGGGAGGATGGTCTCCGGGCCCCATGAACTTGGCCTCTGCTCCCCCTCTGTCTCCGCAGGTGTCCGACCACTGCGACTACGTCTTTGTCAACGGCAAAGAGGTGAAGGGCAAGGTGGACGTGGTGGTGAACTTCACCTACCAGCACCTGCGCGCGCCCCTGCACGTCACCGTGTGGGCGCCCCGGCTGCCCCTGCAGATTGAGGTGTCCGACACGGAGCTGAGCCAGGTCAAGGGCTGGCGGGTCCCCATCGCGGCCGGCAAGAGGTGAGCCGGGCGGGAGCGGCCCCCGAGCGGCCCGTGGCCTCGTTCGCCGGTACCACACTGCAGGAGGCGGCACAGGGCCCAGGGCAGAGCAGGCGCTGCTGTTGTCACAGGGGTTCCGTGTCCCACAGCCCACCAACCCTCTGTGGGGACCGAGGCCACAGAAGTCATCCGGCCGGGAACGCTGCCGCAGGGCGGGTCGGCCTCAGCCCGGGGCAGCCGCGCCCACCCTGGGGCTTCCAGTGGGCTGTTGTCTGAACGCGCCTCCCTGAAAACAACGAGGTGGAAGTTATACTTTTTTAACATTTTATTTACTTTGAGAGGGAGGGGAAGGGAGGGAGAGAGAGGGAGAGAAACATGGGTGTGTGAGAGAAACGTCGATCGGTTGCCTCTCGCACTACTTCAGAGGATTTAGTGGCCGCGTGTGGCCGAGGGACGAGGTTTGTGTACGTGGCGAAGGTACCTGGCCCCGAAGGGGGTGCAGAGCTTAGCTCTGCCGCTTCCTGGCCGTGTGAGCCCGGGCCGCCTAGCCGCTGCCTGCCTCAGTGCTCCCACGGGGAACCTGAGAATAAGCAGTTACAGTCTGGCTCATCGTATTAGGAGATGGGAAAGAACCCGTGCACGCGGGGCTTAGAAGGGCTTTACACCTCAAGAGTGTCGTGGGACTCTGTCCCAATAGAACTTTCTGCAGGGCTGGAATGTTCTAGAAACACACTGTCCAATAGTGTAGCTACTGACCCAAGTGGTGATGGAGCACTGGAAACACAGCCTGTGTGACTGAACTTAGTTTCTTTACATATTTAATTTTTTTAAAGATTTTATTTGTTTATTTTCAGAGAGAGCAGAAAGGAGGGAGAAAGAGAGAGAGACATCAATGTGTGGTTGCCTCTCACATGCCCCCCAGTGGGCACCCAGCCTGCAACCCAGGCACATGCCCTGACTGGGAATCGAACCTGCGACCCTTTGGTTCACAGGCCGACCCTCAGTCCACTGAGCCACACCAGCCAGGGCTGTTGTATTTCATTTTTATCCCTTACAGTTTTACAATTGAAATTAAATTATAAGTATAATTTACAATTTTATCCATTACAATTAATTTTACAATTTAAATTAAATGGTAAATAGCTACCTGTGGTGATGAGTTATTAGCGGGACCGCGGAGGCTCAGGAAATAGCTCTTACATCTTCACCTGTCAGTGCCTTCAAGAAGGGGCTGCCCAAGGCGTGCGCCCCCGCGGGGTCCCGAGGCCCCTGCCTGGAAGGCCGTCCGCGGGACGCTGAGGCAGGCGCCCGGCACCTGCCCGGCTCTGGGCCTGAGGGCGCCCCCCTTCCCCACAGGCCCACACGGGAGAGTGAGGACGAAGACGAGGAGGAGCGGCGGGGCCGCGGCTGCACCCTGCAGTACCAACGCGCCACAGTGCGGGTCCTCACCCAATTCGTGTCTGAGGGCGCCGGCCCATGGGGACAGCTGAGCCACCTGCTCAGTCCTGACTGGCAGGTGGACATCACGCACCTGGTGGCTGACTTCATGAAGCTGGAGGAGCCCCATGTCGCCGCCTTGCAGGACGGCGGGACCCTGGTTGGGCGGGAGGCTGGGATGACCACCATCCAGGTAGGCAGTGGAGCTGGGAATCCCTGCGTGTCCAGCCCTGAGAGAAGCGGGCTGGGGGGCGGGGCTGGGGGGGGGGGGGCTCGCCAGGTGGGCAGGGCTTGTCTGCATGCTGGCCTCCTGGGGGCACCGGAAGGTGAGCTGGACCAGCTCTTTGGTTCCCAATCTCCTTCTGATTGGAGAGGAGAAAGTGGTGGCACTTAGCTCCCCGTCTAATAACCCCCTCTCCCTGCGGCGTCTGCTTTCCTGCCGCCTCCCAGGACCCTGGCCCGACCCTGAGCCCCTCCACGCATGCTCCTCCGATGGCCGGCGAAGATGCATCCGTCCCCCCTTCTTTCTTAAGTCCCTCCGTCTCTCCTCCATTTATTCATTCAACAAACTCCCTGCCCAGCCCTGCCCCCTGGGCCCAAGGCAGCATCTGGTTTCAGAACAGACCCCGGAGGCGCGGGGGCTTTCCCACAAGCCCGCAGTCCCCACCCTACTTGCTACCCCTGTTTGGAAAACCACCCTGGATCTTTCCACAGCCACCGTGTTGGGGAATGGCCGTACACGTCTATCCTTTTGCCTGGACGCCTGCCGTCCAGCCCTGGGCTCGTGAGCTGGGACCGTGGAGGGAGCCGGGATGCAGGGTCGCCGGTTGATCCCGCAGTTCCCTTGGAACGGGATTCGGGCGGCCCCCTCAGGGGGATCAGCCAGCAGGATCGCTGCGTGCTGTCGCCGGGCTGTGCATTGTACACGCTCGCCTCACTCCTCAGTAGATGGAGGGGTCTACTGAGGGGTCTCCCTTCAGAAAAAGATGGATTTCGGTATTTACGTCAGTTTTCCAGCAGACAGAACTAAAGCGTCTCAGGAGTGTGGCGTCGTCTGATTCTCACAGAGGCGCTGCACGGGCGCACGTGTGGGGCAAGGGGGGAGTGCATGTGCCCCGCCCCCATCTTCCGGACCCCTGGCCCGTGGGGGGCACAGGGACACGGCTGGGGAAGCACACCACCACGGAAACAGGCATGACAGGTTTGTCTCGCATGCTACCCGTCCCACAGGTGTTGTCCCCACTGTCTGACTCCATCCTGGCAGAGAAGACGGTAACCGTGTTAGATGACAAAGTATCACTGACAGACCTGGCCGTCCAGCTCGTGGCCGGGCTGTCTGTCACCCTGCACCCCAGCGCAGAGAACGGCGGGGCCGTCACAGCTGTGGCCACGGCGGAGGAGCTGCTGCGGGCCCCCAAACAGGTGGGAGCCCAGAGGCCAGGGGCGGAGTGGGGTGGCGGGTCACCAGTCACCATCCCTGATTCTGCAGAAGGGGGAGGGGTGACAGGGGCAGGTGGCCAAACCACGTTGGAGAAGGAAGCGGGGCCACTGTGGACAAAGGCTCTCTGTAACCCACACGGACCTGGGGTGCCACAGGCCACATGGTCCATGTAGTGGGGTCTGTGATGAAAGGAGTGACGGTGTGCCCACTGTGCAGGGTGTTTTGGTGACCTGCCGGGTTGCATCCTGTCGCACCCACTGGTTCCCTGCCAGCTGTGCACTCAGGGGTCCCGGCGGGCTCCGCTGGGTTCCCGGCACAGTCTCGCTGGCTGAGCGAGTCAGCCCCGCGGGGCGTTTCCATGCTCGTTCATGTTGTCGGCGAAATCCGCTCCTTGTGGCCATGAGAGCCAAGGGTCCGTTTCTGTGCTACCTGTTGTCCGGGTGACCCTGTCAGCACCGTAAGGCCACCTGTGCTCCTTCTCACTTCCCAACCCCCCATCTTCAAACCCAACAGCAGAGCAGACGGAGGCGGCGTTCTCGCGCCTTCAGTCTCTGGCCCCTCCTCTGCCGCCAGCCAGAGGCGCCCCGAGCTCTCCGAGGCCCCCAGGGCGGAGGCCTCCAGGCTGGCCCAGGAACCCAGGGCCGGGGCCGGCCATTCCAGAAACACGAGCCACTTCGTTCCAGAGCAGGGACCTGGGATGCCTCTGAACCCACCTTCAGCCCCCGTGTCTCTTGGAGGCAGGAAATTGTCGGGGTGTTTTCTGGTTTATAAACAGCAGAGCAAAGTCGGGGGACAGAGCAGAAAAGCATGAGGCTCTTTGCTGAGAATGGGCAATTCACAAGGGGGCGACGGGCACTGCGTTGCCACCTCCCTGGCACGGGGCAAGGCTGCCCGTCCCCATCGAACAGCACCCGCCTGACTTCATTGTCAGAGCACGTGACCTAAGCCCTGACTCGGGGGACTTACGGATGCTGTCCACCCGTGAGAGGGTGGAACCGGAAACCACTCCGGGGCGCGTGTTACTTTAAGCCGTTCAGAATTCTTCCTCGCGGGGGAAAGGCGTGGGCCCCCCGCCAGAAAACGCTCCAGAGCAGCCTGGCTGAAGCGCGCGGACGGGGGCTCTTCGCGTGGGTCTGGCCGTGGCGGCGCAGCCAGGATTGAGCCGTCTGTGCCCAGGCTCTGGAATCTTCTGGGAAAGCCAGAGGCGGGCGCTGGGACCCTGTCACCCAAAACCTCCATTGTTGCTGTCCATGCTTTCCCTCGATCTGGTGCATGTCCAGTATCTTCACACATTGGCTCCCTGCCCCCACCCCCATGTCTCCTCCTTCTGGAACGTCTAACAGAAAGCGCTCAGTTGTCCTAATCCTCTCTCCCAATCCGTCCCCGGCGTCTCAGCTCTTTTCAGTCCCGTGACCACACTTCGGCCGGCACCCACTTCTCTCTGCGGCCACCGCGTCTGACCGGCCGCCCCCGGGGCTCCGGTGCTCCCCGCTTCGGCGAGTGCGGCTTTCTCTTCGGGCCTTCTGGGCTCTTCTCTCCCTGGCTTCCTGTTTATTTTTCGCCCTCTCCCTCTCCTTCACGGCGGTCGCTACATCTTCCCGGGCCCTTTAGCTCTTCCGCGTCATAGGTGTTTAGGGTGGCTTCTTCTGTTTCATATTCTTCTTTGTTCTGTTACCTCAAGTCCGCGGCCTGCGGATCTCGGGGGGGGGGGGGCGTTTCGTGCATCCCCCTTGAGGCAGAGCCCCACCTCTCAGGGACCGCGACTGCTTTATCGCAAGCGCCTCTCGAGCTGAGGTGACTCTGCGTCATTTCATCCCCAAGGGGACGTGCGTGTACAGGTGCACAGCTCTCGGGACAGTGGCGGCTGCCCAGGGGGCACCGCGGCATCTTGGCCAGCAGGACACCCCAGCGGGCCTCGTCCTTGTTCCTGCAGCCTGGGACAAGGTCACCTTATGGGCAAAGGGGACTTTGCAGATGTAATTAAGGATGAGATGCAGAGGTCACCGTGGATGACCTGCGATGTGACGCCGACCGGAGGGCCGTGGGAGCGTCAGAGGGCGTGGCAGTCACTGCGAGGGTCCCACCCCGTGCTCAGTGATGTCTTTGTTCATAAAACCGATGGGACCTCATGGCGGTTGGGGGTTTTGTGGGGGTTTTCCCTGGAAAGGGTTATGCAGGAGCTGCCGCTGCCTGTCTGTATCTGCTCTGTTTCAAATCACGGTGATTTTCTCCCTGGGTTTATCAACGACCCCACCTGGGCCTGTAGCCCCGGCCCCCGTTTCTTTGGGTTCTGGTCCAGGCGGGGGCGGGGAAGGTCCTAAGAGATCAGACGGCCCGCTGCCCGGGTCCTATAACGGGCTGTCTCTCTGCAGGAGGCCGTGGCCAGCACCTGGCTCCAGTTCAGCGACGGCTCCGTGACGCCCCTGGACACCTACGACACTGAGGACTTCACCCTGACGGCCACCTCCCTGGATGAGGCCGTCGTGTCTGTCCCCCAAGCCCGCTCTCCCAGGTGGCCCACCGTGGTGGCTGAAGGGGAGGGTCAGGGGCCTCTGCTCCGCGTGGACCTGGCCATCGCTGAGACCTGCCAGAAGTCCAAACGCAAGAGCGTCCTGGCCGTGGGTGTCGCCAACGTCAGGGTCAAGTTTGGCCAGAACGACGTGGACTCTGGCCCCGGAGGGGACGACAACGAGGCTGAGATCAAGAACCACGCCAGTGACCGGCGCCCCAAGGACCAGGACCCCGAGCGAACGGGCCTGGATGGGCCCCCCCAGGGCAGCTCGGTACTGGAGCGCGAGGAGGGGGCTCGCAGGGGCGTCCCCACGGCCAAGTCACTGCTGGACAAGCAGGCGGCACAGAACGCGCGGCGGGACGGGGGCCGGCCGCCCGGACAGGCGCCCCTGCAGAGCATCGCCATCGACGCCGTCGACTTCCCGGGGGCAGCGGGCCCCCCACAGGCCAGGCCCAGGCCGGGCGGCAGTGGCCCGGCGCGGACGGCCCGCGGCCTGAGCGACCTGCAGATCGGCATGTACGCGCTGCTGGGCGTCTTCTGCCTGGCCATCCTGGTCTTCCTCGTCAACTGCGCCACCTTCGCCCTCAGGTACCGGCACAAGCAGGTGCCCCCGGAAGGCCAGGCCTCCGTGACCCACTCGCACGACTGGGTGTGGCTGGGCAACGAGGCCGAGCTCCTGGAGAGCGTGGGCGAGGGGTCGCTGCCGCCCGACGAGCACACGACCGTCCTCGACCGCGGGCCAGCGGGCTGCAAGGACGGCCACCGCCTCCTGCTCAACGGTGGCTCCACCCAGAAGCCGGTGCCGGGCCAGGGGCTCAGGCCGACCGAGCCTGGGGGCGGGCAGGGCCAGGACCAGAAGCACGAGCCCCAGCGCTCACCCACCTCCAAGAGGAAGAAGGTGAAGTTCGCCACCTTCGCCACTGTACCCCCCGACGACGGGGGCCCCGCGGGGAGCTGCGTCCTCGGCAGCAACGATGAGGACATCAAGTGGGTGTGCCGGGACCTGGACGGGGGTGCCCCCGAAGAACTCAGAAACTATCTGGAGAAGTTCAAGGACAAGGTGTAGCCCCCTCCAGCCTGAGGGCCCTATCCTCGGCCCCCAGCTCACTTCCAGGGGAGACCCGGGCCCCTGGGGTGGCAGTTGGGGGTCAGGGGGGCTTCAACAGGCACGTGTCGGGGCCCCTTAGAGACCCGCCGGATGTTTGGAAGCCAAGAAGGGACATTTTTTGTAATCAAAGCTTTTTGTAGCCGTCGGAGGGGGCAGCGTTTGGAGGTCAGGGAAGGGTCACCCGGCGCGCAGCTGGCCGGGACACAGAGCCACCTTAGGGAGGCTGTTTCATGACTCGCAGTACAACACAGTCAAGCTACCAAAAACGATTTGTTAAAAAATGCAAAAAGACAAATAAAAAGAGACAGAAATAGTCATCGGTTTATATTTCTAATGAAGGAGCATCATCTACAACTAGGGCCACTAAGAGACAGTTCCACCCTCGTTCAACGCCCCCTTTCCCGGGGACGGTCCGCGTGCGGCGGGGCGGACGGGTGCCTGGGCATCCGTCACCTCTGGGGACAGACTGAGCCTTTCTAGGATTTACTTGCTCATCTTCTCTTTTTCCTTATTTCCTTTTCCCTTTCCTTTTTCTATTTGCATCCCGGACTTCCATTTGATTTCTGTCTCATTTGATTTCTGAGCATCAAACGGCATATCTTTGCCAGATTAAACATAAGCCGTATCCCCATTCAGTAGACAGACCCTTAGAAACGGTCACTTTAATTCGCTCTCTGAGTAAGTTCGACGCTTTTCTCTACTGCGACTTTGTTGCTGTTGGCTGGGTGTCTGCACGTAAATGAGTTTGCAGAGCCATGGGGGCTTGCCCCCGCCAGCCCAGCAGTCACAGGCAGCACGGGACCCCGCGCCGTGGGGACATTGACAGACCACTCGTGTGGCACGTGGTGGGCGGCACGAGCCCAGCCGCCACCGCCGCTGCGGGACGCACCTCCATCGAGGAAGGGAGGGTCAGGGCCCCGAGGGCTCTGCTTAGCATCCCCTCGGGGGGCGACTCTACCGGGACACCCGCTGACCAGAGAAACAAACATAGATTTTTTAAAAAAATAACATTTTTACTTAGCTTTCCTAACTTTGTTGGGCGGGGCACACCAGCACAAACGGAAAAGGTAAAAATCCACGTTAGATGCCCACTAGCTGTGTTCGACAACCTCACCACGTGGCGGCACATAGGGAAACGCACTCACCCAAAGTGGCGTGTCCGTGGCAGGACAGACGCAACGCGGCGAGGCAGCCCCTTCGGGACGCCAGCTCCGTCCGTCGCAGCTGCCACTTGGACACCTGGCTGTTGGCAGGCGATGCTCGCGGGTTCCCAGGATGGGTCTTGGTCTTATTTTTGTAATTAGGAGAAGCCATAGCTAAGACAGTTCTCGAAGACTCGTGACCTTAGCTGGCCCTTTCAAAATGGCATTTCTAGCACATATCATAGAAAGAAAAAAGGAGCTATTTATTTATACCTGTGATGTCAATTGTCATTAAAATGCCCTCGTGGCTTGACAAGCCTGTACCCTGTAGGGTGTTTCTTACTTCTTTCGACTGCCAGTTTCTCTCCCTGTCAAACATGCCACTTGCCGAAGAAATGACCTGCCTGCTACCCTCAAGGGAAACACCACTCGCCAAACTTTTTCTTTCCTCCGGACAGATCCAGAGTAATTCCCGACAAGAAAACCCCTCAGTGCCTTGCCCACGGCCGTCGACAGCGGCGGGCTGGAGCGTGCCCCAAACCGCCAGGATGGCCGACGAAACAGCCCCGTGGGCCGGGGCCGGACACCGGAAAACAGGCCACCGCGAGAGGCCACCGGCATTTGTGGAGAGCCACAAAAAAAAAAAAAAAGAAAGAAAGACAGCCATTCAGGAAGTGCTGATTCAGGCAGAAGCCCAAATAGGGTTTCAATTAAGAGACAAAGGTGACGACGGTATTGGTGAGAAAGGTGAGGAGAACGGGCGCATCGCAAAAGAAGGCGCTGCTGTGGGTACCGATAAGGTAACAGCGCCCCTGCTGCCAAACGGTTTTCCGTTTTGGTCTGGTGGCCGCCAGCTTGGTGGCTGCAGTGCCGACTCTCTTATCTTTGCGAGCAGTTACTTGGGGCACTGGGTGCTTTGGGCCCCGCCCAGAGGTCACTCTGTCCTGTCTTAATGCCTAACAGGTTTTAGGTAGAAAACAGACCAGGTGGCCCCTCTGGGCAGCAGGTCCGGCTCTGTTTTTAAAAGCCTGTGTATATTATCTTTCTACAGGCCCAACTGCGTTTCCACCCAGTTCCAGGGTGTCTCCGCCACTGCCGACCTGCCCTCCACACCTTAGGGCGCCCCCGTCGAAACGGGGCCTCGGCCCGCAGCGGAGAGCCGCATGGGCCCCGCGCCGGGGAGGAGGGCTCGCCCCCGTTTGTATCACTCTGGGGTTTGCTGCTCTTCGGGGTTCCGGTGGTGTGGTTGTTGCCGTTGGTTAGTTGGGGAACGAGAATTTTTTGGTAGAAGGTGGCGGTACTTTAAAAAAAAGAAAAAGAGCTTTACTGAGCTTTCCTGAGGTAAAATTCACATGCTATAAAAGTGGACCCAGGTAAAGTGTTCGATTCCATGGCTGTTGGTTTTCTGTACAGAGCTGGGCACCCTTGTTACACCAGTTTTAGAAAATTTTCATCATCCCCGAAGAAACTCCGCTCCTGTTAGACTCGCTCCCTCTTTTCCCCCAAACCCCCAGCCCCAGGCAGCCGCCAACCTCTGTGACTTCACCCAGAGGTGCTGGTGTTTATGTCAACGTGGGAGATTGTCGTGGAAACGCCCCGCCTGGGGTTAGAGCCCTGTCATCGTCACAGAGCAGTTCTCCTTGAGAAGCAGAGGGGGTTCACGTACTGGGACCGTTTCCTTCCTCACGGCACCAGGGGGCCCTGCCCTCCCACGGCGGGGCTGCCCGGGACAGGGGGAGAGACCGGCCTTCGTGACCCGCTGTGTGAAGCCCCGTCTCCCTAAGCCTCGCCCCCTACCCTGCGGGCCCATCTGCGTCTTCCCAAGATTAAGGCCCCCAATAAGGGACGGGGGGCGTGACGGCGCCTCCTGCTGCTGCGACGTTGAACTTCGGCCCTGAGTTAAACTGTAAAACCGGTGTCTCCGTGGTCCGCTCAGGTCAGCTGAGCTATGTCAGTGCTGAGACCTGAGACCGTGAGGACAGTGGAAGTCCACCCCCCGGGCACCGCTGTCGGTGGATAGTGCCGTCAGTTATTCATTCGAACCGTCGTGTGAGGAAGGCACGGTTCTCACACACACACACACACACACACCCCGCATTACAGACGAGGAAGGGGGCTCCAAGCCTCCTTGCCAAGGTCATGGCCGGGCAGGGGCAGAGTCAGGACTCAGACCCGCGCTTGCATCTCCAAAGACTGCGGTCCCAGTTGCTGCCCTAATACAAGCTTCTCATCCATTCTCTTGTGTTAAAAAATGTAATAAGACGGACCAAAAAAAAAAAGCGATTCAGACTTATTGCACAAAATCTGGAGAGTAAAGAAAAGTAGAAGAAATGAAGTGTTTAAAAAAAGCCCTCGAGCCCCTCTTCCCGGAAATAAAAATGAAGAACTCGCCTTCTGTATCCTTCACCGTTTGTTTTTAATGCCGCACGTGATTTTTTTTCATGGTTGTATTCATAGTTTGAAAAGATGCCATTACAAATATGACTTTTAAATTATTTTTCCAATTTTAAAAGCAGCCCATGAGCACTGTAAAAAATTTATTAAAATGACCGAGTTCACCTCGCTTGGCGCCTTGGATCCGCTCTTACAAGTTCTTACGGGTTTCTTTTTCCTCCGCGGCTGAGATCAAAGGGCCCATATTGATTTTTAAGCGCAATTAACAGGAAGGTTCCCTGGCAGAGGGTAGGGCGGCGTGGGTGCTGGGCCGCCTGAAGGACCGCAAGGGGCCCCGAGGGAGGGAGCTGAGGGGTGAGGTCGCAGCCCATCCCTGCTCCTCGGGGTTCGTCCGCCTGGAGGACCCTCACGTAGGTCGCACCAGTTTCAGCGAGAGCAGCACCTGTTTGCCCAGCAAGGCCCCCCCACGCCGGCTTCCCCTCCCGAGAGAAGCTGCAGGGCACAGCCGCTCCCCCAGGCAGGAGGAGCGTGGGAAGGTGATGGGACCCATGTCAGGGGCCAGACGCCTGTGCTCAGCCTGGTCTGTGGCTGGTGACGGAGGATCAGTCCCATCGGCCTGACTGTCCCATCAATGCTAACGGCCCAGGGGCAAGAAGTACGAGAAGCAGAAGCCACAGGCAGCGGAGACTGGGGGGCAGAGGCTGGGGCGGGGGTCGTGCAGGTGAGCCCCGCACTGGTCCCCCGGGGCGCTATGGAATCACACCGAGGAGCTCAGAGCCGGAACAGGTGGCGGCAGCAGGCTCACTGGGCTGGACAGACAATGTGACATCCAGGCCTACGCAGGCGGCAGGGACCTGGACATGATGGTCGAGGGGCTGCCCGCTCAGCTGAGACATGGGCGCTCTCACAGGACCAGCAGGCGGCGCTGCCCCGGCCGGCGTCTCCCAAGCCCTCCAGGCATCCACTGTGGTGGGAGAGGCGGGGTCGGGAGCAGGAGATTAGAGGGGACAGACGTGGAGGCTGGGCCGGTGGGGCGGGAGGCACAAAGGGGTGGTGCCCAGAGGGCGGGACCTGGGCAGAACACACATGCCCCCCTTACAGATGCTCACCCAGCTTCACGGGGCGCAGTGCAAACGCTTCCGCGGTGACAAATGCTGCAGAGAGGGCGAGAGCCGGGACAGCCTCCGATGGGCACACGAGTGCCCGTGGAGCCCGGCGAAGGCCACTCGGCAGAGACGCTGGCCCGTCCGAGCACAGGGGGCCTCAGAGGCCCGGACGGTCTGCACGGAGCAGCGGGCGGAGCGGGTGGGCGGCCGTGGGAGGAACGGAGCCCACGTGGCCCCGCGTCGGCTTCCACAACGGCGTTTTCGAGCATCCTTCACACGGGCACCTGCGACAGCGTCTCGGTGACCACGTCGGCCCCAAAAAGTGCAATGCCGGCCGTGTACGTATAATTTTAAATTTCCTGGAAGCTACATTTTTAAACATAAAAATAAGTTAATGTGTTTGTATTTAATCCAATTTACCTAGAATATTGCCCTTTGGACGGGCAGTCAGTAGGACACTTACTAACGGATGTTGGGCGCCCTTGTGCTGCCCTCGGAGCCCAGAGAGCGCTGCGTGAGGGCGCCAAGCCCGCGGCGGGTGCCCAGAACACCCCCTGGGGCCCCGCCTTCCGACACCGGAGTCTGCGGGCCGAGCGGCACCGTGGAGATCCACGCCAAGGGGCGAACGTGCGGAAGCTCCTTACCGCCCCCTCTCCACCAGGAAGGGCAAGTGCGTCTTTTTTTGTTTGTTTTTATTCTGGAATGTAAATCTCTTTTTAATTAAAGTGTGTCGTTGACGTACAACATTATGTTGTTTCTGGGGTACAGCACAGTGATTTGATGTTCATATACCTTACAAAGTGGTCAAGGCAGGAAGTCACCATTCACAGTTATTGCGACATTATGACGATTCTTCGTCGTGGGACCCCACTCAGCCCAGATGTGCCTCGGCCCCGCGAGAGCACCAGGGGACCGACGGACCCACGGGACCACTTATCAGCCCGCGTCTCCCCACCCCATCTTCGCCTTCCCACAGACCGCCTCCCAAGAAGCCCGAAGCCCCTTCCTTCTGTCTTTTGGCTTCTCTACAAAGTGACTGTCCTTTGGTTTACAAGCTGTGTAAGCTCAAGTGGCAACCCCCCCTTTGAGTTGCTCATCGCCGACCTCCCCACGGGACACGTAAACAACCTTCTCTTTGTGTTTCTTTTGTTACTCCGCCTCTCCCTGTCCAGTTTGCATGATAAACTGTGGGAAAGTCACGTCGTTTTTGCCACGGGCCCCACTCCGTGCACACAGGTCTGAATTTTTTTAAACGCACCCAAGTATCGAGGGCTTTTTGTCTGATTCAACCGGGGCCTGCATTTCAAAAGAGCTCCTTTGTGACTATCCAACGAGGCGTCCGCAGCTGGGCCAGGTAGCCCCTGCATTCGGCGCTATTCAGCCAGGAATGTGGGGGATCTCCAGCCTCAGCCAGCGCGCCCCCCGCCCAGGCTGCAAAGTTGGCCGCTTTCGATCCACCAGGAAGAGTTTTGCCATCAAAACTACAGCTGCCGGTGTCTCCCTTATGAAGAAAAGAGGCTTTTTTGGAAACCGCTGGAAATCGGCTTTCCCCATCAGTATCACTGGTGGGCACCCCCCCCCCCTTTCTTTAGCCCTGAAAGTGATTCCGCAACAGACTGGCAGTTTTCTGGAGCCGACCACAGTCAGCGGGGCTGCTGGCCCGGGAATCCTGGCTGAAGGCCATTGTGAGAACCAGCCACACTTGTCACCAGGCTGCGGCGACAGGCACACAGTGCCAGTGCTCCCTGTCAGGTAGGACCTGAGTGGAACGGTCAGCAGGCGCAGTTGCGAAAAGCGGCCAGAAAGGGGGAGCAGGGAGACCAGACCCCCGCCTTCGCTGGGGGCAGATACGAAGCTCGGGCGTGCCCCCCCACCCCCGCCACCGGCGGCTGAGTCCCCCGGGCCTTATCTGGAAATCGGATCTCTCCAGAGGTGAGCACTTGAAGATGAGGTCACACTAGATTGGGGTGAGCACAAGCCCAGTGACGAATATCCTGACAAGAGGGACACTCAGACACACACACAAGACGGAAGCCCGTGTGGTGACCGAAGCGGAGAGAGTGACGTGTCTACACCCTCGGACACCCAGCGTGGTGGCAGCCAAACCTGCACCCCTGGCTGTGAACATTTCGCCTCCAGCACTGCGGGCTACGGAGGGAGGCTTGGGCATTCGGGCCCCTGGGAGGTGGCGCCTTCTGAGGACAGCCACGGGGCGAAATGCGACGGACACTGGGCAGGGCCGAGAGAGACGAAAGCGGGAACAGGTGAGGGGCGCCCGCACACGGTGCTCGGAGGAGGCCCCGTCTCCCCCGCCCTCAGAGCCCGGCCGCCCCGCCGCAGCCCCCTCCCCAGGACAGGATGCCCCATCGCTGCCCCAGCAGACAAGTGACCTTGACCGCGGCGACTGGAGGAAATGCTGCCGCCGCCACGCTCACTTTCCTTGCAGAGCGGGGCCTTTTTATCGCAGGAAAGAAAATATATGGTTTCTCATTTTAAAGGATTATGGGCCGTGGACGCCTGCTCTCCGTATGCTGGGAGCGTATGAAAGTTGTTCGGCGATGAAAGTGAGGAACGTGAGGCCTGCGTCCAATAAAGACATTTTATTTTCCATTGTAAAGCGGCTGGGTCGGAGGTGACAGAGAGGTGTTCGTGCTCCGGAGGGCTGGGCGTCGCCCCGTCACGGACGGTGCCGGGCTGGTGGGCTGCGTGGGGGGCCGCGGACTCCCCCGCCCGGGGGCTTGGCGGCGACCCTGCGTAAGGACCGCCCTGCGTTCGGGTGTCCCGGGACGATTCCCTGAGGCCGTGCGCCCGAGACCGCGACGGAGCTGGTGCGGGCACACGCGGGCACACGCCCTGCGCAGACAAGGCCCCTACACACGCACAGATGCGCACACGCGGGCACGGACGGACGCCCACCGCACCGCCTTCCTGCCCCCGCCCCCGGCAACCGCAGACCCTCCTCTGCCGTTCTGGGCGCTTCACGGACGGGGCGTCTCGGAGAATTCGGAAGTGGGTGCCCGCGCCCTGAGGGCCGCAGTGGGCAGAGCCGCGTCCAGCCACGGGGGCCTCACGTTCAGGGTTCCCCCCGGGGCCGCCCAGCTCCCAGGGGCTTGAACAACAAAACAGCGCGTCCCTGCCCGTCCCGGGAGACGCGGGGCGGGGATGGCTCAGGCCACCCTCCTCGCCGTGGGGGAGGCGTCCTTCTCGGCGCTCGGCGAGGCCGTTCTCCCCCGAAGGGTGCCTTCGGGGGTCCCAGAGGGCGCCGCGGGTGGGAACCGCACCCCAGGGAGAGGCCCCTCCCGGGCCGCGTTTCCCGCCTGCCCCCTAGCGGCCTGGCGGCCCTTTCACTGCCGGGAAGGGCTTCTCATTCTTGTTCCCAAACCCACCCTGTTGCTCACACTGGGCTCAGGCCAGGTTTGGGGAGGCGGCTGGTCTGCGCCGAGATGGTTCCTGTAACAGGGAGCGCCCTGCAGGGGGCGCCCTCTGCCCCTGAAGCGCGGAAGGGGCTGGGACGCTGACAGCCGTCTCCGCTGTTTCACTGAAGCACCCGGATGGTGACACCTCTTATCTTCCAGCGTCCCCCGCGGGGCTGGGGGACACGTGAAGCCGACCGAAGGCTCCATCAGCCTGGAGCTTCACCGCAGCCGCCACCGGCTCCCTGGGAGAGAAGTCGATGGAGAGGTAATCAAAGATCACGTAGAATCGAGGAAATAGTTACGGGGGAGCAGGACCCCGCGGAGGGGCCGCGGGAGTCGCAGCTGGCGGGTGGCTCGTCTGCGAACAAAGACGTGAAGGTTCCTTTCGGGGGGAGGAAGGGTGGCGTGGAGTAGAGATGAGACTCTCTCGGGAAAGAGGGGGCCTTCTGCCCTGAAGGTGCTTGCTGTGCGGAGAGTGAGGGTGGGGGATGGACTTAGAAATATCTAATTTTGGCAGAAAACAACCTTCTACACGTGAAGTTTATTTCACACGGAATCCAGAGCACAGGCAGGGGTCTGGTCTCCTGTCGGCCTTTGGCCTAAACAAGAAACGGTGAAACCCTGGCCGAGAGGCTGAGTTGGCTGGAGCGTCGTCCTGGAAACCGATCGGTCGCGGGTTGCATTCCCGGTCCGGGCATGCGCCCGGGTGGCGGATTTGGTGCCCGGCTGGGGCACATGTGCGAGGCGCCCAATCGATGCTTCTCCATCGCGTCGGTATTGCCCTCCCTCCCTCCCTGCCCCTCTCTCTAAAATCAATAAGCACGTCTTTGGGTGAGGGTTTAAAAAATAATAATAGACAAACAAACAAACAAACAAATGAAGGAGGACGGCCAAGTTCTGGCTCCAAACCCGGGCGGCGGAGGAACCGAATCGCTGAGATGACTCAGTATTAGGGTCCTGCTTTCCCAGAGCCCGTTCCCCTTTTCTCCAGGAGGTGGCGCTGTTTTGGCTGCTGGCTCCCTGGTCAAACCGCCAGCACCTGGCTGGGCCCTCGGCTCAAGGGTAAGCACGTGGTCCGAGTGGACCTCAGGCCAGAGAACCTGGGCTCCCGCAGGAGCACCTGACAGGAAGACGTTCTCTCGTCCCCCGGGCACAGGACGTGGGGGGACGCAAAGAGCCCATTCCGGGAGGGTGAGAAAGACGCCAGCAGCAGGGGGCCTCTGCTGGGAACACGCCCTAAACCGCCCCAGGTGAGCCCGAAGCTGCTGTGCCGGCCGGAGCCGGGCCGCACAGCAGCCCATCACTCGGCCCTAACCCTGACCCCAGCCTCACTGGGACACTGCGGCAAGTGAACAAACTGTGAAAATGAGAAAGTACACAAAGCGTTTGTGCAGGTTTCCTAACGCCGTTTCCCAGAAAAAACTGCCACGGCTGTTCCTGCCCGTGGCCATGAGCCCCGACCGGCCGGGAGGGAGGGAGGGAGGGACGGAGGGCGGTGTTTTACCCCGCGTGCGTGTGTGGAAGGCGTCTGACTGATTCCAAACTTCTGTGACAGCTTGCCGGGCCTTGTGCACGTGGCGTCCCCGCTCTGGGGTTTTGATGGCCAGTCAGGCACAGGCCCCGCAGACGTCCACACCCACCCCTGGGCCTGTGACCGCGGCGCCCGCCTGTCAGAGAGACGTGGCCGCCTTTGAGACCCAGGCCTCACCCTGGACAACGCATGTGGGCCCAGAGGAGTCACAGGAATCCCGAAACGCGGCATGGGGGTGGGGGTGGCGCTGGCTTTGAGACGGAGGTGGGAACCGACTGCGGTTCCCAGTAGCCTCCCGGGAAAGGCTGGGAAGCCTTCTCCCTGGAGCCTCCGGGAGGGACGCGTGCCGGACCACCGCCTGGTGAGGCCGGGGTTGGGCTCCTAACCTACGGGACTGGCCGAGGCCGTGGCTCTGGCTTGTAGTCCCACCACCCCCATCTCTGCTTTCGTCCTCACCCGACCTTCTCACTGTGTGTGTGTCCAAGTTCCCCCCCTCTTAAAAGGCCACCAGTGACAATGGATTTAGGGCCCTCTCTAATCCAGGACAGCTTAAACCTATCTGTAGAGGGCCTATTTCCAAAAAAGGTCACGTGCACAGGTTCCGAAGGACATGAATTTGGGGGGACCCATGGCCCCCGCCCACTGCTTCCTCATGGCCATAATCAATCTACACAGATCCCGGAACTGTGTAAAGCTGAATTTTCACTTCTCCTTCTTAAAAAACAGGCTGCGAACACCTCCCTTGCACCGCATGGCCCCCGGCAATCAACTTCTCCTTTGGGTCCGTTCAGGGCCAGCTCTGCGGTGTGGTCCCAGGCACTGTCCTCTCCTCTCAGCTGTCCATGGTCTCTCCTGTCCGGCCCGCCACCCCTGAGTCCCCACGTCTGACTCCGGGTGACAACCCCACCCCGCATGTCCTTGACCCCGGAACCTCGAGCGCTGGGGTCAGTCAGCCCCTCCTCTGACCACGCCCTGCCCGCAGTGGCACGGGCTCCGGGCACCCCCTCCCCGCTGTGAACCCACACGGCACCCCCAGCCCCGTCGTGTGTGTCTGTTGAGGTCATGTCTGGGGACGACCGGGAGGTCTGGCTGGAGAAATGACTCATTCACGGCTGGACGTCTCCAAAGAGGATGAAGATACTGGTCTGTTTTTAAGAATTAATGACGGTGGCCCTGGCTGCCCACTAGGGGAGAGTCGGAGACAGAACGGAGATTCTGCAATGAGGGTCCAACGGGCCTGCCCACCTCCCACTCCCACCACTGGGACCCCCGAGATCAAGGGGGCTGACGGTGTGCTTCCCGAAAACGCCGCAGACTGCAGCCCCCTCCTCCTCAGACCCGTTTTCCTTGGTCCCGAAGACACAAGAGAACCAGGCACAAAGAAAGAAGTCCCTGTCCTGTCGGTACCGTCTGGGACCTGTGACATAAGCCCCGTGCCCCCACAGCAGACGACCTCTCGCTTGTCGCATAAGGGAGCCCTGACCGTCCCAGGCTGCTTCCCTCCCAGACAGCAAGTGCCGGTTCTGCACTCCGCCCGCGGGGCCGCCTGGAGCCGCCCGCCTCCTTTTCCTCTGCTTCTGTTGTATTTATTACTTCTCATTTATTTAATGTGCTAGTTCAACAAAGCACATTTTATGTATCATTTCCTCCAAAGGTCCCGTTTTGCAAAGAGCAAGGTGTTTACCGTGAGTGCTTTAGAACGTCGGCCCTGATGACTTCACTCGACATGGGAGTGGCCATAAAACTCTGGCCGTTTGAGTGACGGTGAGTCGCCCTGCGGGGTCGCTAATGGGCTTGGGTTTCCAAGGGAGGGGGCCGTTTTGCACCAAGTGGAACAATTTGTTAATATTGAAGATCATCCACTTTTTACGACCTAGAATTTGGAAGCAATCAGGGTTCCGTGTGGGCCCACTGTAATTTTGAAAGGACTCGCTGACGGGAAGTTTGCTTCCCCGATCTGCTGAGAAGAGGCCGTCTTGACCCGTGCACATTACGGGACAGGCTCCAGGGGCCCTCCTCAGCCATGGAATCTTCCGGCAAGTTAAGCAGGACACGTGGATGGTAGCCGAGCTCCAGTGTCACTGACTGTAGGCTTCCCAGGTCTCTGTCTGAAACAGGACCAGGAGGTCCCCGTGGAAAAGCTGTCCTCCGGCCACGGCGGAGGTCTGTGCGCTCCGGTGCGGGGGGGGGGGGGGGGTCCCACCACCGGCCTTGGGGGGCCCACAACACAGGTCAAAAGCACACCCAAGCCTTCGGGGCAGGCGCGTCCTTCTGAGTCTGAGGACAGTTCTGCGTATTTATTCAATTCCTGCTGCGTGGCCTGGGTGAGGCCATTGTCCCCGGAGCTCGCTCCAGGGGACATTTACATGTCATGTGAATGCTCTGCCAGTCCTTCAGCTGACTTCTGGGTCTTTCTGAAGGACCCAAGGGGCAGCTTGCTCTGCAGCTGGACCGACTCAATGGATGTCCCCCAGCTCCAGCACGCAGCACCCAGCCCGGGGACGGACACCCAAGTAAGCAAGGCGGCCGGCACCGAGGCCACAGCCTGTACACGGGGCCTTGAAGGCGGTCAGTCAAGTGCCTCCCCCCCCCCCCCCCCCCCCCCCCCCCCTCCGCTGGCTAACCCCCAGGGAGAGGCCCTGTCTCACCGGGTTCTCGGTTTCCCACACAGTGTGTCCTGGAGACATAGACTGACCCGTGGCGGTTGCTGTATTTCCAAGAGCAGCGCTTTTTGACCTTTTTCATTTTATTTTTTAACGCACACACACTCCTCCAGCCCCTCTGAGAGCCAGGGAGACAGGTCTTCAGTCGAGCTGAGCCCGCTAGTCGCGATTTCCTCGTAGTTTTCTGTGTTTTTTCTATAGTTAATATTACCCCCCCCCCAAAAAAAGACTTGGGGTTTTCGTGTTTCTTTTCTCCAACATGCTGCTCTAGTTTAATACAGAGCAGGCTTAAGAATCACTACCCAGAAAGGCACGGAGCTGCCCCAGGAGCGGGTGTTTTACCGGGCGCTTCGTGAGCTGCTGACCGGGAACCCTCCACCCGCAGCGCCTCGGCTCACGGACCCCCGTGCGGGCGCCAAGCCGGCGGCAGCTGTGGACAGACCACGAAGGGAGCCACTTAACGGGTCTCAATTTGAGGTGTTTTTAATAGTAAGCTTATGCCAAAAATACAGCGACGAGGACAGTTTAACAAAATCAGAACCCGATACGCATGTGAAATAACTCTACAAACGGCGATGGCTAGTCCAGTAGTTCAGGTTCACATTTAACACTCAGTTACGTTAACTTCGTCCCGAGAGCCTTCCTGACAGCTCCCCGGCCAGGCCTCGCTCCCAGGTCCCGGAGGTGCAGTCGCACTCAAGGGCTCGCGAGGCAAGGGTTAGAAACGCTCTGTGACTCGTTCTGCGGCTTGAGGCGGAACACACAAGCTTAAATATTTCTCACGTTCTCACTTATGTAAAAGAAAAAGCAAAGTCCATAGTTTAAAAAAGAAACACACTCAAAGCAGCAGATAAATATACTCAGTACCGGCCTGGACCGACGGCAGGAGACGCGGCTCCCAGAAGAAGCCCCGCGCCTGGGCCGTGCAGCGTCCGCCCCCGCCCTGCTCGCCCCAAAACCCTCCCAGCGTCCGTGCGCGTGGGTGCTTATGAATCAGAAAAAAAACCAGTCGGAGCACACGGCTGCGGGAGATGATGCTAATGTGTGTGAAACACGAAGATGCCCGCGAACACGCGTGCAGTGGCCCAGGGCCGCACGGTCCCCGCGGACGGGCCTCATCGGAACCAGCTGCAGACAGAGACGTTCGCGGACAGGAGGCTCCGCGTCGCAGGCGACGCACCCCGGGAAGGCACTTGCCTGGTCGTCCGCGGGAAGGGAGAGGCGCCAGCCCGGTGTCGGGGACACTGCCGGGGACTCGGCCCCAGCCCGGCTCGGCACATGGCCAGTTCCTCCCCGGACGTCGGTCTCAGGGACCCGCTCGGACGTCAGGGATGTCAGGCCCTCCTGCCGGTGGGTGTCCCCGTCCCGCTGGCCCTCGACCGCTGCCGGTCGTACCTCACAGAGACGACGAGGAAGAGCAGGAGGGTGGCGCCCTGAATGGCGGCCAGAAGGAAGAAGTAATAGTTCAAGTGGCAGCCGTTGATGTTGCCTAGGAAAGGAGAGAGAGGGGCGGTGAGCGGCGCTCAGAGGCCGTCTGGAACATTCTATCTCCTCAGTTCGGTCCCTTCTGAGCTCAGGCTAACCTTTAACTGTGGCCATAAAAGAAAAAACCCCACAACTGTAACCAAAATACACTTGTTCTCGGAACCATGGCCGAGGCACCGGGAGTCAGCCATCCGGACCCAGGGCTCCGAGGGGCCGCTGCAGGGCGCCCCCGTGCCCCAAACCCCATCGTCTCGTCCGTACAAAGAGGGCTGTGTCCCCAGAGCACCCACCCCAAGAGCACAGTGACACAGCCCGTTTTAGTACTCGTCCTCAGGGAGTCCGAGACCGAGGCCGGGCTGACGGAGCCGCTGAGCGGGCGAAGGAGGGGAGACTCGCAGGACCGTCCGAGCCTCCGACAAGCAGCCGCAAGGGAAAAGTGCCGGCTGGGCTCCTCGCACTGAACACGTGGGGTGCAGGCCCCAGGAGCGCCCGTGACAGTGGGGTGCGCTTCCTGCGGGCTGTTTTCGGGCCGAGGCTCCCACCAGCATTTACAGGGCGGCCTGGGGCGGAGCTGATGGCAGAGGAAGGGAAGCGGGGACGCCCTTTCCGACGCGGCTACAGGGAAGAAACCTGTTCTCCCGGGTTCATTTAAAAGCCATCGTAAATCTGGAAACAGACAAGTCTCATCTTTGTGACTCTTTAATGTCCAAGATGCTGCCACCTGCTGGTGTCACCTGTGAAACCTAGTCACGGCTGCTCAGAGTAAAGCTCGTTCATAGGGAAAGGCAACTTAGAACCTCTCGGTTTCTTTAATAGCAGAAAATGAAAATGCAATGTCAGGAAATAAAGAGGAAGCAAAGTGAACACTGGGCCCTGTGTGACACCGCCACACGAAGGTGGCCCGGCGGCCTGTGCGCCGGCGTCCCCGGGCGGGGCAGCGGAGGGCCCTGTGTCTCAGGAACTGGCCAACACCAGAGGGAGCGTGAGCATGCGGCACACGCTCTGCCCGGCACACGCTCTGCCCCGCACACGCAGCCCGCGAGGCACCGCCACCTGAGCCCCGGGGCCCACCCCCCACCCCCCACCCCCCACCGCTTTCTGAAAGACAGACGCCACCCTTACCGAAGTCGCTGTGGCTGCTCATCCAGCCGATGGCTTTGAGAGACACCAGCGCGAGCAGGCCCGAGCCCACGAAGGACCCAACGCCGGAGAAGAAGAAGAACAGGCCCATGATGGCGCTCTGCATGGACTTGGGCGCGGCCGCGTACGCGAACTCCAGGCCTGCGGAGAGGGGCGTGTCTGCGCGGGGCGGCCGGCTGGCCGGCGCGCCTGCCGGGCCAGAGCTGCCCGCCCACAGGGCTTTTTCTCCCATTCACACAAGTCCCAAACACGCAGCGATGCAGGGAGCCGCGTCCCTGCTCTCTGACGACGGTGATGCCTGTCGGCTCGCAGACCCTCCCACTCTTCATGAAAAGAAGGGCTGAGAGGCACCTTTTCCCTCTAGTGCTGACTAATGGGAGTCTGAACACAATGGACACTCACGGACGCAGGGGGACCTGCTCAGGGGCCCACCTCGAGGTCCCAGGGGGCACACGGAGGGCCGCCAGGGGCGATGGCACCCTCACAAGCCCGTGGGCCAGTCCCGCCCGGGAGCAGAGGCTCAGCGCTCCCAGGGGCGGCTCCTACGGCCGAGCAGCTGGGACTCCCCGAGGGCGGGAGTCAGAGCTTCGGCTCCGAGACAGGCCGGTCTGCACCCCGGGGAACTGCCCGCAGCGTTTCCTCGGCTCAGGTCTCCGCGTGGCCTGGAGGCGGAAGGCGGGCCTCCCGGAGATGATGCTGGGAAGCTGTTTGCAGGCCACGAGAGGGGAGCCCAGCCGAGAGGGGAGCCCAGCCGACGC
This sequence comes from Mormoops blainvillei, assembly GCA_004026545.1. Taxonomy (NCBI): domain Eukaryota; kingdom Metazoa; phylum Chordata; class Mammalia; order Chiroptera; family Mormoopidae; genus Mormoops; species Mormoops blainvillei. The sequence continues at coordinate 33,835 of PVJD01008020.1, read as the reverse complement.
TGCTGCCCCCCACCCCCGCCAGCTGTTCTGGACCACAGTGCCCGCCCCAGCAGACGCGCGGTGCCGCTTTGGACCCGGCCGAGCCCACCGTGCAGGCAGCGCCAAGGCCTGTCCGACCCCACCCGCCCGGATGCTCTGCCTCAGCCTCACCTGCGATGCTTGCGAATATCTCACTGACACCGATCAGCACGTACTGCGGCACCTGCCACCATATGGGCAGGTCGGCCGCAAAGTACACGACCTTCCCGATGGTCTGGTTGATGGTCTTCTCCCGCACGAGGTCCAGCCGTTTGCTCTCCAAGATCCCTGGAATTCACAAGCAGGTGAATGGGACACGTGCCCTTCGCTGCTGCGGTCGGACTAGAAGACGCGGCACCAGCTGCAAGCTGTGCACCGAGTGTTCTGGAAAGCACCCGAAGGCCTTATTTACGGTCAGCACTGCTGCAGCGGCCACGTAGGGGCCGGTGACCGCCAGCCTTATCCGCGGACCCCGCCCGAGGCAGGTGAACATCTGGTCGCTACGCTGTGCGCCTAAAACTAACACGATGTTGTGTGTCCGCTGTCGTTGGAAAAAAAAATTGTTTTAAGGAAAGGACAGTGTCCGATGACGCAGCTCCCCCAGAAGCCCCAATCTAAGGACTCTCGGTTCTCAGGCCCTCGGTGGGCAGTGATACAGGCCCCGCCACACCCACCCCAGCTGGTTGGTGTGTGTGAAACAGGCTCAGTGCACTCCCTCGAATCCCCAAGTACCTCGGTGCTCACCTAGACGCACTTCATTTCTTTTAAAAGGGGCGCGGGGAACCCTGGCTGGCGAGGCTCCGCGGGTGGCGCGCCAGCCTGCGAACCAGAGGCGCTGGTTCGATTCCCGGTCAGGGCACATGCCTGGGTTGCGGGCCGGGTCCCCAGTCAGGGGCACTCGAAAGGCAACCACACACTCGTGTTTTTTCCCTCTCTTTCGCCCTCCCTGCCCCTCTCTAAAACATAAATAAAATCTTCAAAAAATTAATAAAAGGGGAGTAGGGAGCTACCCAGCCCAGCAACAGAAAGCGCAATGCCATGCACTTCTCAGCTGGCAGCACATCGTGACACTCAGTCCCACGTGCTAAGGGGTGTGAGCCGACCCTGTAACTACGACCAGTGATGGTGGCAGTGTCCCTGTGCGAGCGGCCTCAGCTTTAACAGCACGGGGAAGGGACTCCCAGGTCAGCCGCTCTCAGCAGCACGGCGAGCCCGTCAGTGATGCCTCACCTGTCGGGCGTGACAGAAAGGCCTCAGAAACCAGCCGGGGCAGAAGCAGCTGCTCGTTACAAAACCAAAAGTAAGCCGTCAGAATGTTAAAAACGACAGTTCGTAGGACTGCGACCTCAGGTGAACGATGTCGACCAGCTGCGTTTTAACGAGTTCTCGCTGCAGATGGCACAGTGGGCCCTCCGGCCTGCTACCGTGTGCACCGAGGGGCCTGGAGTTCGAACCACAGACATAAGGGAGGGTGGACGTTGGCACGTTCCTTTGAAACCCTGGGTGAGAAAGGGCCACCATGGTGGACTGGGCGGCGAAGGGGTGACTCTGGGGCCTGTGCCCCAGACCCCATGTCGAGAGCGTGTCCGAGTAAAGAGGGAGCGTCGAAGGCCCAGGCGGGGAGCTGGCAAGGCAGTGACAGGCGGAGACGTCCCACGCACAGTTTCCACTACCAAACCGGAAACAAGGAAAAGGAATTTCTCAAGAAATGAGAAAGGTAATCACGAAACGCCCCAGCGTGATAGAAAGAGATTAGTATCTTAACTCTTCACTTGGAAAACATAGAAAACAAGCGGACAAGTCAAGAGCCACGTCTCTGGCCCGACCCTGAAACACGGAGTCCGGCAGGCCTACCGAGAGCTGCGTGTGTGCAGAGGAAGCTGCAATGAGGAAGGAGACACAGGAGACTGCCTTCAAAGCCTATTTTTATCTCCACGAGTGACTCGTGAAACTTGATCAAGTTGCTGAGCTCCGCCTCGGAGAGGCCGGGGCTTCCCTGGCTTTCTGGGCGCAGACCTGCTCCTGCGAACAGGAGGACGAGGCCTGTGGGGTGCCCCCGCCCCGGCAATGGGGGGCCGGCCGACTCCTCCGAGGAGCCCCGTGGCTCTGACCCTGAAGCGGGACAGATGTCACTGCAGACAGACGTCACGGGTGCCGAACAAAACCACAGATTTCAACAGAGTCCTTTTAACGAACAGGGGTTATTATTGAGATTCCACAATTGGTAAACAGCAGGAAGTAAGTGTGAATATAAATTAAAAACATTAGTTGGGTGGGGGGCAGAGAGATACAATCCTCTTAGAAAACGAAATAAGCTGCCTTAGCAAAATTCAATATTCTTTTCTGCCAGGATCGCTCAGTAAATTGAAGGAGGGGTTACAGACATTTAGCACCTGCAGGAGCGTGTATTTCAAACTCAGGGGCGACAGCCAGTGGTGCGCCTCACGGCTGGAGGGTGCCCTGAAGTCAGGAGCTGGGGTTCCCCCAAACTCAGAACTTTTAAAGAACCTTATCTCTGAGCAACCAGAAATATACAAAGTAGTTAGAAGTAAACTTACATAAAATATGGAGGACCGAAATGAAGAAATGTATAATAAGACTGTGCAAGACGCTATAAAGTGAAAAGGAACATCCTGAAGTTGGAAAAAACACGTATAGGATGAGATGAAACCCTGACTGATAATGACCTATGACCCATCAACAGGAAAAGGAAAAGCCATTAGAAAAGGGGGCACAGCACACGCGCTGCACACAGGACAGAGTGGCCGATGGACGGGGGGGGGGGCGGGGGCGGGGGCGGCACACGCGACCGAAAGCCCACGCTGGACAAAGCTGCCGCTCGTGCGTGCCCTTGGGCTGGTGGTCACAGACGCAGACGTCGGCGCCAGTGGGCGCTCCGAGGCCAGCGCCTGCCTCTGGAGACGGGCAGCCGCTGTGCACCCCTGTGTGCGCGGGGCCCAGCGTCTGGATGGCCCCTGTGGGGGTTCCCGGCCTCGCAGCCGTGGAACTGAGAGGGGAGGCGGTGTAAAGGCACCCAAGCCCGGAACCTACGAGCAAAGCCCGGAGACTAAGCACACCCCTTTCCCAGGGACAGAGATCAGGACTCCCAGCCTGGCCTGTGCCCCATGGGCCGGGTCCTTGTGCAAAGGGAGGGCCGCCCAACCCGGGAGGAGCGGGGCTGTGGAGCCCAAGGCAGGCGCCTAGGAGAGCCCGAAAGGCGGCCTACAGACTGGTCCAAGCGGCTGCCATTTCGTTCTGTCTGCCCCAGTGGCACAGCCAGCTCACAGCGCCACCATCACCCAGACACAGCTTCTGACTGTGTCCGATCAAGAGAAAACATGGTTGTCTACGAGGGCGTCCGGGCCCAGGGTCTGGGGGGCTTAGGCCTGGACACTCGTTTCTTTATGTCTGCTCAGACCCCACCGCTACACTCGCTCCCGGGTCGGAGACGAGGCTGCGGACCGCGAGCCCGGAAGCCCCCGGAAGAGCGCCCGTGTGCACGTGACTCAGGAATGTCAGCTCTTCTTTTCTTGTTACAACATAAGGCTAATTTACAGTTCAGTAACTTTCAAGTATTAATGAAGGAAGAAATCCAAGTAAGTTGAAAAAGCCAGCAAAACCTCAGCTTTGTAGCAGAAGACATTTCACCTCACACTCCAGAATATGATTACAGAAACAGAACGGGCCCTACCAGGGTAAGCCCCCCGCTCGCCCAGTGACGGGCTACCGGGCTTCAGTCCTTAACCACCTGCTCTTCTGGGGTTGGGGGCTGGGCCTGGCCCTGAGTCTGACGAAACCCACCTCCCCCAGAAAACACGCACGGATCCCGCGTGGGCACGCCGAGGGCTCGAGGCTGAAGCGGGTGCACAGGCCTGTCATCCAGAATCCCAAGGCCACATTCACGCCTGTGACAATCTCACACCCCTTCACTTGTCGGAAACCCGCACCGTCAGGGCGGGAACCGGCCTCCTTGGACGCGGCCCCGGCTGCTCCCCAGAGCACGGCCCTGGTTACACTCCCAGCAAAACGGCCACTCTTTCAAGAACCCTCCACTTCCGATAATGAAAAGAGGGAGAATGAGCGGCCCTGGGGCTGCCGTGACCATGTGTGCCCTCCGAAAGCCCACGCTTCCTGGCAGCTCCCGGCACGAAGGGGCCGCCTCTGCACTCCGATCGCCCACAGCTGCCCAAGTCAGTTCGGAGCGGGCAGCAGACGGAACCGGCCTCTTACCGGCAGCGAAGGCAGAGCACATGACGAAGAACATGCCGACGGCTATCCTCTTCAGGGACGACGGCAGCAGGCCGCGCCTCCTCAGGACGGGGTCCACCAGCTTGTCCTTGAGGGGCACGAGCAACAGGATGAGCACAGCGTCGAACATGGTGAGCCAGGCGGCCGGGAACTGGGGGCGACAGGCACAGCACACGGTCACTCCTCGGCACGTGGGTGGGCGCCGCAGCGTTGGCGTCCAGCTGGGGAGGCCGGCCGCCACGTTTCTGCAGTCTGACCTCCTCGGAGGAAGGTCTCGGTTTCAGACCTCGGAACCGAGGAGACTTATTTCTAGATGGATTTGCACTTACTTTTCTGTACTTTAAGGGGACGAAAAATCAGGTAAAACATTCGTTAGTCAACCAAATCCAGGAAATTACATAAGCAATGGGAAAACAGTCTCTAAACTAATCGAAAAGCTCACGCCGATGAGACTGCTTTCAGCCTGTGCTACTGCTCACGCCTTTGACGCATCTCCTAGGACGGGCGGGAGGCATCCACTCGTCACAGGAGCCCCCAGTGACCACTCAGACCACTGTCCCGTCCTCACCGTGTGCGTGGCGGCCGTGATGCTGGAGATTTCTGGAATCCGCAGGTGAAGACTCTGCAAAACGTACGTGGTCTGCATCTGGGTGTGTAAAGCAGAGGTCAGCTGCGCACGGTGACGGGCTCCGCCTGCGGGCGCCTGCCGCAAGTGGGCCCCCGGCTGCTCTGCGGCCACTGAGGCGGCTCGGGGCTCGGGATTGAAAACAAAGTCTGTTATCTGATCGCCAGGAACCCTCCGGGGATCCACTTTGAAAAAGAACACAGAGTCGCCCACAGGAGAACTCAAAAGGCGGGGACGGGGCCTGGAAAAACGGAAGGGGGCAGTCCCAGCTTTCGCTTTGGAAAAAATTTCAAGACATTTCTATCAGCAAAAATGAGTTCGTAACTAAGACCAAGATTCCGAGATCCTAGAGTCTCGGGGAAAGGACCCTCGGACCCCTCCAGGCACCAAGGACGGCCAAGCCCCACGCCAGGCTCGCACCGGCAGGAAAAAAGGGAGGACCTGTTGATGCCACTCACTTGAAAGTACACCGTCCAATATGGTATCAGAGCCAAGAACACAGGGACAATCTTGACCAGAGCTCTCACGTCTTCCACTTTGTCTTCTGTGAAGGGCCCTCCACGAGACATCTTACATGAATCAAACAGACTGTGTTTAGAAGAGGGCGGAGAGCCTCCGCTGCCTTCACTTTGGGAAACAGAATGAAGGAGTTAGTCTTCTTCCCGCCCGGAGAGCACGTCTTTGGTCACAACTTAACTCTGCAGGGGGTGGGGGTGGGGAGGGGGGCTGCACTGAATCTGCTTCGACATCACTGTTCACGGGCTACAGGGCGCAGAGCCACTGAGGCTCCCCGAGAACCCCCGGGACGCCCCGGTGCGGCTGCTCTGGCCCAGCACCGCTCACACCGGCCACGCTGCACGGCTCTGCGCTGTTTGGATTTCTCATGAGGTAACTTATCAAATGTCCAGACCTGGCCCCCAAACCGAGGTGATTCATCAATAAACCGTGCCTGTGGGTGCAGTCGCCGCTGTGCCCGTGAGCGGGGACTGTCCTAGCAGGCAGAGCTGCCGCCCCTTGGCATGGGGAAGAGCCGAGAGGGCAGGGGCCAGGCTCGCGGTAACGACCGCACGGCCATGTCGCCCGGCGGCAGGTGAGGCTCAGCGCTCCATCCTTAACCCCGCGCACGGGTGGGCTCGGGCCGCTCCTGCTGGCCCTCCGTGCAGGGGCCGGGGGCGGCAGCAAAGCTGAGCGGGGCTGGGATCCGAGGCCCCACCCGGGTGGGACACGCTCGAGGCCGAGCAGCTTCACTCGCTCGCCTGCCCAGGGTCTGCTTCATTCTCTATAGAGCAATCGGGGCCCAGCGGCCGGCGCTAAGAGCGTCTCGGGCTACAAAACACTAACGCGGGGACACGCTCTAAGGCCCTCAGGGGCAAAGTACAAAAAAAAAAATGTTTTAATCGCACACTATTCTTCAAAGCCAGAAAAACCAGGAGCTATTCCATTGCCATTAAGGCCGCTTCCGACCTGGGGACTCGAATGTCCACGGTGGCCGTCTGCGTTCGAGTCTGTAAACTGCTGCCCCCTTAACTGAGTTACCAAGTGTTTTAAATTGTTTTGTCTTAGAATATCGTCACTTAAAACCTGAACCTTCAGAGCAGGTTGGAAATTGAAAGCTAACTTAACCTTTTAGCCAAATTTTGGACAGAAAAGCTAAGTTTTATCGAGCGCCTACTCCATGCACAGTCCCGTTTTACCTGGGCACGGGGGACGCCCGAGTAAATTTAAAAGCTGTAATTCCTATCGTTATGCAGCTTCGTCTCTTAGGACAAATAATCAGAAAAAAACACACTCGAAGTGAAACTCTAAATTCCCAAGGTATCATTGACACTTTCATTTGAAAGCAACCGCTGCTGTTCTAATCTGGGGGGAGAGGATATCACCAAGGGAAATGCGAAGCCCTCCCCACCACATGTGGACACTGTCACAACCTGCTCCGTCACACTCCCCGTGTGCTGTCCCCAAACACGTTTCAGTGTCAAGTGACAAACCCATCCTCTCACCGAGCACCGTGCACCCAGGTTCCTGGGACGTCCCTACACAGTTTCAGTGTCTGACCCTGTGGCACACAAGGGCCCCCAGGGAGCCAGGGTCCCCAGGGACATGGGACACAGACAAGAACATGGGCCCACATGCACTCACGCACGCGCTCTCCTGGACACTGAGACATCCACACGGGACAGGCTAGCTGACCAGACTTCTCGCTTAGCGTCAGCACTAAATGTCTCCAACACGGACCCCCAGGCCAGGAGGAAATGGGTCGGGCCAGGCGAGCCTGGGCCCCGTGCGTAAGGAGGGGGATGCTGAGTCCTCCCGACCATGGGCTCTTCTCAGGCCAGTCCATTTCACCTTACTGTGCCAAAGAAGGCCTCCAAAATCAACCCAAAAGGGAAACAGGTTCCTAAGTCCAGACCCTCTCCCCAGTGTCATGGCACATTAAGCTCAGCCCCCCAGGGCTGCGGTGTTCTCCTACAGAAAGTCTGCCAGGCACCAGCCACGCAGCCACTGCCACTGTGAGTGGTTCCTCCAAAGGACGAGGTGGTGCCTGGCCTTCCTGTGCCAAAGCCAGCCCTGGCCGAGCGCCGGGACCCACTGTGGAGGCAGCGCGCCGACCGTGAGGCCAGTGGGGTCCGGCCCGGGCCCTGCAGGCTGAGTCGGAGGCCACGCTAGCCGAGAGCCGCGGGCCGCCCCCAGGACACGGAGGCTGGAGGTGCCCAGCAGCGCGCAGGGCAGGGCCACGAAGGCTGTTTCAGTGCGGCTTCCTATCGGCCCCATGGAAGGACACCAACACTGTCATGGCTCCAAAGACAAAATCAGACACGCAGACCAGCCCGAGGAGGCAGACGTGGGGCTGGCCTGCAGGACGTGCCTGAGCTGTTATCTCGGGCTCAGGGACCACCCCCACCACCCCGGGAATGCCGACCTTGACCAAAATTTCCCCTGCGGGCACTGACTAGGCAAGCCCTTGAGACTCCCCTAGAGTGGTGACACACGCCAGACCCTGGCCACACTACCCTGGCCACACTACGACAACACAATGGAATTAACTTGTCGCACGCCCCAGAACTATGCACCCAAAAGGCGCATGCAAATTGTACTTCAATAAATAACCAAATAAAAATATTCTGAGGGCTCTTCTTGAGCTAAGTTCCTCACTTTTCTTTGCGAATCCGCATGTAGGGTGACGGGCCCATCTGTCCCACTTTGCCCGGGACCATGGGACTCCCCTGGGACCTGAGGCTTTCAGCTCTAAAACCCCAGCCCACAGGACTTTCAGAGCTCACACCGGAAAGTCCCGTGCCGACGGGACAGGCCGCCCTCCCAGCAGCTCTGTTCTGTGGCCGTGCCCTTCTGCCCCGGCCCACTGTGGTGACACTGGGTAAGGCACTGCCCACGGTGAGAGGCAGCTGTGCGCTGTGGGGACACAGGGCAGGGACCACAACGGGGACGCCTGCTGCGCTTCCCGTTCGCATGGGCGGCAGAGCTTTTTAAAGCAGAAACGTGCAGAGCGTGAACTGCCTCCCAGGCGCCGTCTAACGAAGCAGCCTGGGGCCGCCCTCTGCGCCAACAGCAGCGGTTACGTGCGGTGAGAAAAGGAAAGGGTGCGCTGGAGTTGGGCCCTCAGTAGGTCTGTCTTTCAGGTGGTGATGACGCCCTGCCTGCCTCCTCGCGCTGACATGTGGCAAAGGACAGGAGACAATTCCACCATGCAGCCCGTGCCCTGCACGGTGAGCACGTGACAGACGTAAGCAGGCGCTCCGACCACAGCGGCCGGCCCGTCCCATCCGGCCGAGCCTGTGACGGGGACCGAGCACTCACCCCATGCGATCACCTTCTCCAGTGCGCTTCTGGGGGCGGCAGGAATAGGCCAGGATCCTGAACACATCGGTGAAGGCGCTGCCGTCGGGGGGCTTGCTGATGAAGACGCTCTGGCCGCAGAGGAAGATGAGGAAGGCGACGCCAATGCAGACGGCAGGGACGGTGTAGCCGGCCACAAAGCTCACGTTCTGCTGAGTGTAGGCAATGCCCCCAAGCGAGATGATGGCGCCCAGATTGATGCTCCAGTAGAACCAGTTGAAGAACCGCCGCGTGGCCTCCGGGCCCCGATCTTTAACCTGAAGGGAGCGGGGAGAAAGACAGCACTGTGCGATCCCCTTCAAGAACAAAAAACATGCCTGTGTTTACATACTGAAAAACATATTTACTGAGTTACTGTTGTCGGCACAGCCTTAAAAAACGCAACACGGCCAAACCCTTCTCAGACCCACGCAGGGCCCCCGCAAGCAAGGCGCCCCCACTCTCATCACGGTGCAGTCGGGCGGTGCTACTCTTGGCTGCGCGGCAGTCCCGCGAACCCAGACGGGCTCAGCTGCCAGCCGTGGGCCGCCTGCCCGGGAGACGCCGGCTGCCCCTTCCAAACGCCAGCTCACGGGCCCGCGTCCCAGGCCCGCCAGCTCGTCGGCGCTGGGACTGGGCCCAGGAGCCCGCCCGCTGGTCCATTCTCCAGGGCCCTCCTGGCCACAGCCCCACACACCTGGAGCGAAGAGGGAACCACGGACTGAAGCTACAGCCACAGCTGGTTTTCGGCTGGCAAGGCTATCGTTGGGACCAGAGATGCTGACCAGGAGAGATTCCTGCGAGACCTGGGGACCCCTGGCCTCCCAAACTCGGACAACCGCAGGCTTGCCCCACAGGACCACTCACTCCAAGGGAGCTCCAAGTGCTGGGCCGTCCGCATGGGGCAGGCCCGCCGCTCCCCTCCCACCCAGACTCCACGTCCACGCGGGCACCGCCAGGATGGGCTCCTTGCCCACACAGTCCGCGCGGCCAGTTCCACAGCTGGAGGCTGGTGCTGGGTCACACGCGGGCCTGGCTAGGCCGCTGTCACAGGCACTTGCCTCTTGTCCTTACATTACACGCCACAAAAAGGTTGAACAATTTCTGTTCCTGTGACAGATCTGAATTCGGATTCTCATTACAAACTCCTCTTCCATGTAACAAATGAGGTTTTTAATGGAGGCTCAACCAACCAATTATTATACACAAAAAAGCATCTTTTAAGCAATCCTGTTACTTGATACAATACTTTAACCTGTATTTTTCACAGTGTTGGCAAGTACTACAAATAATTATAAATTAGCCACCGTCTCAAACTGAAAATCTAAGTTTTAAATAAACATGTTCCCGGGAGGAGCTTTAACGCACCCCCTCCCGTCTCAGGAAGGCACGGAGGTCCCAGGCCAGAGGCTGCGGTGACTCCTGAGGGGAGGATGTGCACGGGATTCCGTACAATTTTGAGACAGGCAGCTCTTCACGGAGACGGGGTGCGTTTCAATGTATGAAGCGGGACTCGGCTACCCTGGAGACGGACCCGAGGTAAGAAAAACTGTAAGCAGAGAGACGGTTACAGAGAAGACATAACTGAAGATATAAAAACGAGTGATTTTTTTTTTGGCCGGGGAGCTTAAAAAGGAAGAAGGCCAGTGAACGTAAACCTAAAATTACTGCAGACAAACTCACGTCTCAACTGAAAGGCCGTGCGGGCCGCCCCTCCCATGCTCAGACGGAGCCTCTCAAAGGGCATGACTAAGATGGCACTCGTGGAGTCACGCAAGCTCCCAACCTTAGGATTCCACTCAGCCTCACATCCTGTGTAAACCTGCCAGTCAACTTATCTGTCTTTTATATTTTTATTTTATTGATTTTAGAGAAGAAGGGAAGAAGAGAGAAAGAAAGAAGCCACGATTTGTTGTCCCACTTATTGGTGCACTCACTGGTTAATTCTTGTATGTGCCCTGACGGGGGATCGAACCTGCAGCCTTGGCATATCGGAACGACACGCTAACCAACTGAGCTACCCAGCGGGGCAGCAGTAAACCTATGTAATCTTTTAGGTGTCATTCACCAAAAATGACTTTATGAACCTCAGCCTGTAACTAGGCCCTTGATAAACAAACACCAGTAATTGCGGGTGACAAAGGGGAAGCTGTTTCCTACAAACTGCAAGTCACAGCCTCGTGCCTTGGAGCCCTGGGCGGACAAGCCCGAAGCCCTCACTGCATGTCAGTCACCTGACGTCACCACCCCTGCGTTCCCTGTGACTGCAGCTGGCTGATTTGGAAAAATTCCTTAACGCACGAGTGTGACTTTTCCCCCTCCAGGAAAAAAATGTATCATTCGCTCTCTTTATTGGTAAAATCAGTTTTTCTTCATTCGGGTCACTATTTGAAGCCCTCAATCCATCCATGAAGATGGCTGGGAAAGGCAGGGCTGGCACGTTTACCTCAAAATCTAACACTCTTAGAACCTGCGCTCCCATCCCCCCTCCAAAGTCAGCCCAGGGCTCCCTACCGCGGAGCGCAGAGCGCCCCCTCCCGCCCGGAGGGTATTCCAGAGGCCCTGCGTTGGAGACAATGGCACCTTAATAACACCACAGCTTTCCTCAATGTGAGAAGGGCTGCAGATGACAAAATGCCCCGTCCTGAGGCACAGCCCGGCATGCTTCCCACCCCAGACCACGCCCCGTCCCCAAGCAGCCAATAGCTCTGGGGGTTGTGGGTCGGGGGTAGCCTCTCAGATGCCCTCAGGCCCTGGCACAGGGCAAGTCCTGGCACAGGGGACCAACGTCCTCCCGCCATGTAGTTCTCTAAGGAGCCATGACTCATGGGTAGAACCCACCTCTGGGATGCACGACCGAGCCTTCTCGTCTGTTCACAGAGCCGTGCACCCACCTCCACCATCCAATGCCACCTTCCCATCCCACCACAGGAACCCAAGTCCCTGTCCAGTCCCCAGCCACCACCCTGCCCGGCCCCTGGCATCCCTCCATCAACTTCTAGTCTGTACAGATCCGCCTGTTCTGCACAGCCCACACCAGTGGAGTCGCACACTACGTGTCCGGACTACTCTGTGTCCGGCGCCTCTCCCTCAGGGTCATGTTCTCGAGGGTCCTCCCCACTGAAGCCGGTGTCAGAGCTCCGTTCCTGCTCACGGCTGAGTAACATTCCATCATGTGGATGGGCCACGTTTTGCCTTATCCATGCATCGGTTGGCAAGTATCCCTTTAACGTTTTATTAAAAAATGTTTACGCTGGTAGGGAAGCTGAAAGCCAGTGAGACATGTGCTCCCGTGCCGTTCGCTCACACCCGCAGGCCCTTCCACACGCCTCTGAGACGCCTCTGAGACACTCACGTTGAAAGGAGCTGCAGTGTCGTATTTCCCCCCAGAGGTTTCACCATGAATGTCCTAGAAAGTAGGCCCTTCTTTCACACGACAACACCTCCACACCTAAGAAGCTTCACATGGACACAATGCTTTCTAACATGGGGTCAATGATCAAATTATCCCAACTGTCCGAAAAAAGCACTTTTAAAACAAATCTGGGATCTAATCCCAAGCACACGCGGCAGCTGGCTATCAAGCCCCTCTGGTATCCTTGAGTCTAGGGTGGTCCTGTCTTCCATGATAGTGTCAGGTTTGAAGGGTTAGGCACGTTATCATGCAGAAAACACATTTCTTTTTAATGCCCACCTTTAATTACACATCAAAAGGCTGCAAGTTCTGCCATGTGTTCTAGATCACGTCTACGGGACCATCTGTGCTCTCACGAAACCGTTTGCTTCTCATCTGTTATCTACTGGGGGGCACTAACTTTGAGGTCAGATCCTCCGTTTCTTGCAAAAGAGGCACAATTGTAGCATATCGTTGGGAGGCTTATATAAGACAGTGTGGGAAGAACCCTCTGGACAGTAAGCAACACACGTGCCAGACAGACACTTAGGGCACACTTCGGTCACGTGACCGCACTTCAGTCATGTGACCAGGCCTTTGGCGACAGAGGGCAGTTGTGCACCCAGCGCAGTGCCTTCGCTGCTGTCCCGAGGCAAAGCCACAAGCCTGGGCCTTGGGACCCAACCCCGCACCAATATTCACAACTATTACCCAACTCTCCCCACCCCGACCCCCGCCGTTATAAGGTGTCGCCTTCCTGTGACGCAGAGCATCACACAGGTGTGGTTAGAGCCCGGATCTGCAGCAGCGCCGGCTCTGGGAAACTGGCTCAGTGACCTACTAGCTGTGTTCACTTGGAGCAACAGAGCTCCCCTCTCAAGGCCTCCCACGTCCTCATCTGTGAAAAGCCGTCTGTAGCAGCAGGGGCCTCGGGGCCGATTGTGCCCAGCACAGGGCCTATAAGGGGCTGAGTAAACCCTCGGTAAACGTGACCAAGCACATGGTCACTTAGCACAAAGCCTGAGCGCTTCCTGCCCTGCGGCTCACCTCTCCTCCCCAACGTGTCCTGGCCCCCCCCAGACCTGGCCAAGCCTCCCTCTCACCTAGCCAGGGTAGACCTCCCACCCGGCTCCGCCCTGTCCTCACCTCCCAGTCTCAACGCTGGCCATCTGCAAGCTCTTTCTGGGAAAGGGGAAGGGAAGAAACATCTTAGGTTTCGAGAGACAGTCTGTGACAACTACTGAACCTGCTACTGTGCTGGGAAGGCAGCCCCTCCTCTGGGGTCGGCCGGACAGTCCCAATAAGGCTCTGTCGACGGAGGCTGAGCTTCGGAACTTTTGCAGTCACCCAATACTCACTTTCCCCCCCTATTACTTAAAAGCTCAAGACCCAGTCTTATTGTTGGCCCCCAAAACAGGAAGCGGCCAGATTGGGTTGGCAGTCCGCAGCTGCCGGGCTCCGGAGCAGGGGAGGCCACATCTGTCAGAAACGCAGATCAGATCAGATCACTCCCTGCCGGGATCCACGCGGGCGTCCACTGTGCTGAACACAGACTTCAAGCTCGTCGCTCGGCCACGCCTTGGCAGGACCCACCCTGCCTACCACCATCTTCCCACTTATTGTTATTATTATTTTTGGAAGTACAATTGACATGTGGCCTTGTACAAGTTTAAGGCGGCAGGAGTGTGGATTTGATACATTCCTGTGCTGCAACGTGGTTGCTACGGTGGCCACGACAGCGACAAGGGCTTCCTCTGCCCCGGCCGCAGGGCGTTTGCACTTGCCGGTGCTATTCTGCAGGCGTCCACGCGAAGGGCCCCTCCGTGGAACGGCGCTCCCTCTACTTGCAGCCGCCCTCGCCAGCACTCGCGAATGGCCCTTCTGAGGAAAGAGGCCGCTTCTTCGCGCAGCGCCCCCTCGCCGCCCCGCCCGTGCGGACCCCTCCTCCGTCCCCACCACAGCCGGTCCCCGCGACGGCTGCGGCGCGTCCGCGCGCCCCGCCGGCTGCACCTGCTCTCACCTGGTCGGCGCCGAAAGGCGTGATGTTGGCCTTGACAGCGCCCACGCCCAGGCCGACCACGGCGAGCGCCCCGAGCGCGGCGGGCGCGCAGTAGCGGGCGGGCGTGTCCAGGCAGGACGGAGCCGAGCAGTTGCGGACGCGCGTGGGGCGCGGGGTCCCGCAGAGCGCGGCGCGCGTGGCGGGCGCGGCCAGCAGCGGGAAGGCCAGCATGCCGAGCAGGTAGAGCGCCAGGCTGAGCAGGATGGCGCGCGCCCGGCCGAGCCGCGCATCGGCCAGCCAGCCGCCGAACGGCGACACCAGGTAGGTGAGGCCCATGAAGAGCAGCAGCGCCTGGCTGGCCTGCGCGCCCTCCCAGCCGAAGGGCGCGCCGTTCAGGAACAGCACCAGGTTGGCCGTGACGCCGTAGAAGGCGGCGCGCTCCAGCAGCTCCGTCAGCAGCACCGCGGCGCACGCCAGGCGCCGGCCGGCGAACGCCGCCCGCCGCGCGCCCAGCAGCGGCGCCCGCTCCTCCGCGCGCCCGCCCGCGCCCTCCATGAACCCGCCGGCCGGCTCCGCGGCTCTGCCCTGCCCAGCCCGCTCCCTTCTCGCGAGACTGGCCGCACGGGCCGCCTCGGCCCGCCCCTCGAGCGTTCTCATTGGGCGAGCTCGCTGCCGCGCAGCCCTCCGGGAACTTCCGGTCCCGCCCCGGAAGCTTGCCAGAGGCGGGGCTCTCTGTTCGGCTGTCTGCGGGGCCGGAGGCGTTAAGTAGGCGCTGGGCTTGGCCAGCGCCTCCGAGCCGGGCCCTTCGAGGCCCCAGAGCCCCGCCCACGGAAGCCCAGACCGCTTGCGGCGGCTGGGGGTCGCCTGCCGCACGGCCGTGCCCGCGCCCCTCCCGGCGTCCCTGCCCGAGGCCCCGCTGTGCCCTCGGTGTGCCGCCACGGGAGCCGCTGCTTCTTGCACGCGGGCGCCGTCCCTGGCCCCTGCGCTCCACGGGGCGTCCCTGCGCCCCAGCTCCTCAGTTGTCACAACCACAAAAAAAAGTCCCCGGACCCGCCCAACTGGCCCCTGGGCCGCCAAGTCGCCCGCACCGAGAACCACGGTCCCGGAGCGAGCCGAGCCCAGAGCCCGTTTCGCGGCCGCGCGCGGGCCCGCGCCGCCCCTGCTTGACTTTCTCCGTGGGGCCCGCCGTGGTTTTGGTCCTTCTGTTGCCCCCCAGCGTGCCCGCCGCCCCCACGGGCGTAGGGGCCGCACCCGCCTCTCCCTTGGCCCTCGCCACGGCCCGAGCCGCAGGGCAGCGCCGGGCAGGGGGCCGCGGAAGGGTCTGGGCTTCGTGGAGCGCTGGGAGCGGTCCGAGGTGGCGCGTGCTGGCGGCTGCGCGCCTCTGAATGCGCGCGAACCCGGCGACGGAGCGCTTCCCGCGGGCGGACGGTGCGGCGCGAGAAGCGATGTCTCAGTGGGGCTGTTGTCCCCCCGCAAGCGCGTTAACGCTGAAAAACTGGGGGCGGGGTTCCCCTATCTCTGGGGGCCCTGCTGTTGAGAACACGCACGAAAGCTCTGGCGACGGTGGGGCCTGCGCTGCCCCGACACGGTGACCTCGGCCCCGCGGGCCTCCCGCCCGCTTGCAGGGACGCGACAGAGGCGGCCACCCTGGGCCAGGCGCCGCCAGCCTGAGGGAGGCCTGCAGCTCCCGATTTCAAGCCTTTGCCAGCCCCGAACCTGGGAGAAAGGGAGTCCAGCCAGGTTGCTGCCTTCGCATGTGGAGGGGCGGCCCCGCTGCTCCAGCTCCCCAGACAAGGGGGCCACCCGAGCGACCGTGGGCCAGAGCAGCGGAAAAGCTTGCCCCGCAGAGCCTCACCCAGATCGCAGAGTCGTGAACTGGTACGACAGCGGTCATTTTAAACTAGTAAGTTCTGGGGCGGTCCGATGCCCGGTGTCAGATCTTGGGAATACACCTGTCGCAGCCAACGTCTACTGACGCCAGGTGGCGACCGCCGTCTAGCCGGGCACGTGGCGCTCTCCTTCGTCATGTTTTTCTCATAAAGAATTATTCTCCCACATCTGTGCTCCCCAAGGCATGAGCCTCTAGCCGCCCGTGGGTATTTGAACTAACATTAGTTCATATCTAATAAAGTGAAAAATTCTGCCCCCCCGCCACACCAGCGACATTTCGAGAGCCCAGCAGGCACAGGTGACTAGTGACTACGACGTTGGCCGTGGTCACTCCACCATCGCGGAAAGTCCTGTCGGACAGCCCTGCTCTCTGCTGACGTGCAGTGGGCACGGCTGGTCACCTGTCCCACATCCACACCTCCTCCTCCTTCAGACTAGAACCCTGACGCCACTCGGGTGTTTATTAACTGTTTGTCTTCACCCCACCCTGCTGCCCAACCAGCTACCCATGTAGTCAGGGAAAAAACGGGCTTCCCCTTCGTCTATGGATCTGACTAGGAAGACCCATGCTCATCTCTCCTGCCTCTTGACAGCAACGAGTTCAGGAACCCAGACTCTAAGCATTCAGGGTGTGAAATTCCCCCAGGGCCCAGGAGAAGACCAGTGACAGGGATCTGCCCGGTCAGGCTAAAGGAAACGATGGCAGGGGAGACGCAGTCTTCCACACGGGCAGGAGGCTGGGCGCCTGACCGCTGGCGGCAGGTCCCCGCCCCGGAGACAAACTGGTTTAGGATGAGGCCACCTTGGTGGATGGCACAGCAGAGACTTAGGAAGAAGTTAGATAATAAACCACCATGATGGATTTTCTGTAACTTGTAGTGAAAAGCCATCTATTGTGATTCTATCAAAAAGGGTAGGAAAGTTAAAAAAAAAGAAGATTAGGGGAGGGCACCTGGATTTTTTTTTCCCCTCCAACCTCGTGCAGTTTGATCTTAGGGTTTTCTGTCTGGCACCTGTCCTTGGTGAGTTGGCAGTCCCAGTGTGAAGCCCCACTGGTTGTATA
This sequence comes from Mormoops blainvillei, assembly GCA_004026545.1. Taxonomy (NCBI): domain Eukaryota; kingdom Metazoa; phylum Chordata; class Mammalia; order Chiroptera; family Mormoopidae; genus Mormoops; species Mormoops blainvillei. The sequence continues at coordinate 16,764 of PVJD01008020.1, read as the reverse complement.
GCTAAAGACTTAGTATAAGTTGACACTTGCCACTTTGTTGTGTATACCTGTGCATGGAAGTAGTTTATGAGTCTCTCCTGTGTACACATCATCAAATAAATACATGACCTCACGCACGCAGCGGTTGTCCCAGGATAGGCAATGTCGCATTAAGAAGTGCAACTTCGAGAGCCCCCTGAGAAGGTCCCCGCTGCCAAGATGCCCAGGCGTGAATGGAAATTGGATGCATGGTCCTTCCTTGTCCATTGCCACCCCATCCCCTGCGCCCCGCTCAGAGCAGAGCTTAGCGCAGGTGACAGTGCGGTTTGGAAACCATCGAGACCGAGCACATTTCAGGGGCTGGCGGCTTCTCTGACATTTTTCATGACGCTTCTGCTTCTCCTTCCACGACTGTGTCCCCCACCCCTGCGGCCCCATCTGCTCACTCGGTTTCAGCTTCCTCAAAGCGCTGGTCTCCAAGTCACAGCGGTAGACGCCGCACCGTCCCGACATCACTCACCTGCCCGCCGCCACGTCGCGATGGCTCAGTGTCACACACACAGCCCGTGCTTCCACTTGTCTGGTCCCCAGTTCCTTGCAGAGCCCACCCTTCGGCGCCTGGCCATGGCCTGCGTCATTAGCTACATCACAGCCACAGGTCCTGCTGCGTGACGGTTGGCTCTTCTGGGACGGAGACTTGTCATGAGTTCTATTCACTTCACGCAGCCCCTGGTGCCACTCTTCTGCCTGGCTTACGGTAACTTAGGTAGGAGCAAGAAGCAAAAGAACTGACATAGCCGACCAACGCAATGGAACCTTACACTCGTGCACCCAGATCATAGCCATGAGAACGCCCTCTGTGTGAGGTCATTCGGCTCTCAGGATGAATTGAGTTTTAGGTCCAAGATAAAACTCAAAAAATTGAGTTTTAAGTCACACAGAGGATGTGAGAGTGTGTGGCCAGGGCGGTGGGTTTGGATGTGGCCTTTTTTTCAAGCTCTCGAATTATGGGACCCTCGCGAACAGCGATCTCTCACTTCCTGGGTTCTTCCCAGCCTGCGTTTTAAGGACCCACAAGACAGCTGCAAGGGTCGGGCACCTGCCAGCAGAAAGGGAGGCCGGGGGGGGGGGGGGGGGGGGGGGGGGGGGAGGGGGGGGGGGGGGGGGGGGGGGGGGGGGGGGGGGGGCGGGAGAAAATGAAAGCGCCCTCCCGCTTCCTCCTGCTTGAGGAAGTGAAGATGCCAACAAATGTGGGACCACACCTAACTGTGATGTTTTAACTGCTACTTCCACAAGGCCTTACACGCAGCCGAATCCATATTACAATCGTGAAATGACAACCGGTAGTTAGTTATGAGTGCATTTGATTTTTAGGTCAGGCCTCACAGAAGAGATCAATAGAGATGAATACGAAGGACGAGACTTGGAGCCCCACGCCGTGGCACTCAGCACGTGATAACAGAGGCATCTCCAGCCCGTGGAGAAAGGCATGGGGGGTGCAGTGAGCTCCGCCAGCAGAAGTGTGTATAAAAGCAGAGCGAGAAGCCGTTGGCACTTGTAAGGTCTTAGGGGTGGGATGCTTTCCTGAGCCTGTAACACAAAAGCTGCAACAGAGAAGTTCATTGATTTAATTCCAGAAAGACTTAAAGCATTTGTATAAAAAATGATTTTGGTTAACAGCAAACTGAAAAAACAATTGAAATGCATATGACAAAGTTAACGTCCTTATTGTAAAGAGTTCTTAGGAACCTTATGAGGCATATTGGATAAACATCCCAAAATAAAACTGTGAACATGCAGGCCGTAGGGGACAGTGGTCCTTTGGCCCTCCTTGGCACCTTTGCCACCCCTGGTAGCAGCATCGTGATTTTCTGGCTAATTGATGGTCCTGGGGTTCAGGTAGGACCGGCTGGGTCCCTTGGCTAGGAGTCCTCACATGACCACGGCCCATCCACTCAGTAGTCGCCATCTGCTCACTCAGACTGATTGGCTCACGGATGAGCATGTGACCCAAGTTGGTCCATGACTCATTCTGGAGTGACCAGGAAAAAAAAAAAAGGACTCCTCTTTCTGCTGGGTTCGTTATTACGAAGATAGAAGAAGCCTGGAGTTACCAGGGTCCATCTGGTGAAACCCAAGAGTTAATCAACCCAGAAGAGAGAAAGACCTTGTTTCGAAATGACACTATCTAGGCCTTGGGTCCGAGCGCAACTGAAAGAGGTCTTTTTTTCTCCCTGGGCCTTTCATTTTCAAGCCCACATACTCTCTTTCTGATGAGGCGAGTGCGGCTCTCTGTCACTTGGAACCGAAAAAGTCCCAGCTCATACAAGCAACTCATGCTCTCACACACACACACAGAGAAAAGGAAAAAGACATGTGCCCTTCGTGAAAAAACAGCTCAAGTTACACCAGGAATTTTAAAAGTGCAAAAAGAGGGAACAGGTTTTGTCACTTGAACTAAGACTCCCAGTGTGGACGGTGCCTGGGGAGATGGGCGTGCCCCTGCACGGGCAATGGGAAGTTAACATTTCTAGAGGGCAGTTTGCGATTTGCGGCAAAACCACTTTCGCCTGCACTGGGTACAATTCCGCTTCCAGGAATCCAAGAATGCACACAGAGACGTGGCTATAAAGTGTCGTCACAATGTTGCTTAAAATAGCTAAAAGGCTGGAAGCAGCAAAGTGTACAATTAGATGGCATTGATTAAATACAGGACAGGGCCCCGTTCACTGGGATGCTATGTAGCTATTCGAATGGTACTGTAGAAGCAGGATTCTGGGGTGGAAAAGCATTCCCGATGGATAGATACTGTATTCGTTTTCCATTGCTGGGTAACAAATGATCAGGACGGAGTTTTGAACAACACCCGGAAATGCCCACAGGCCTGCGGGGCTGAAGTGGGCGAGGCTGACGTGTTCTCAGCTCAGGGTCTCACAAAGCTGAGATCCCCCTGGGGCTCCTTCCCGCCCGTGTGGCTGTGGGGAACCCAGTTCTTTGAGGCAGAGGCCTGGCCGACCATTGCCTGCTGGCTGTCAGCTGGGGGCTGCGCTCAGTCCCCGATCCTGCCAGCGGCCCTCGCCACGCAGCACTGTCATCCCCAAGGCCAGCAATAGGGAATCGCCCTGACGTCAAATCCCTGTCATGCTTTGACTTTCCCGCGTCAGGAGATGCCCAGTCTCTTGAAAGGCCTTACAGCCTACTCCCTGGGACTGCAGTCACATCGGCAAACCCCCTTCCCCGCACTGCCCGGCTGGGGGTTGGTTGGATAACGGAGAAGGCATCAAGCAGGAGGCAGGACATCGTAGGGGCATGGTTAGAACTTTGCTCACCACAATTGTTAAGTAAAAAAGAGCCAACTACAAAAATCATATATGTAGAATGTGTTCCTTTTCTTGTAACAACAGTGGCAAACCAAAAAACAATAAAGATCAACAACAAACCAGAGTGAAGGAAACATGGGGGAGGCCACGCTGCCTCCTGGCGTCTCGGTCTCCTCGGCTGTAAAGCGGTGGGAACGGCCCCGCGGGGGCGGCGGCTGAGGGAGCAGCGCGCAGAGAGCTCGGCACACCCCGCGCCCGGGAAACGCGGCTGTTTTATAAAGGCTGCGAACGCTTGAAACCGAAGTGTTCATAATGCTGATCTCAGCGTAGCGGGATTCTGTGTAGCTTTAAATTCTGTTTTGTTCATCAGTCCATGTGAAACACATATCGGTGATGTAATAAAAATGAATCAACAGCTTACAAGAATAAACATGGGCTTCTGTACCGGACGCGCTGTTACTGGACGCAGTTAAAGCGCCTTCCCTTTAGCAGCCGCCGTGTGCACAGACTTGGACCTGGATCTCTGGCGGGATCAGAAGCCCAGCGCACGCTGTCACGCCCTCTCTCCCCTCCGGCAGCGGCGACAACCCCTGGGACGAGCGCCCCCTTGTGGGGAAGCGAGAAGTCGGTCCGTCAACGGGCGTCCGAGGCCTCCTTTCTTGCCAAATCGCCTGGCTCTGGGGAACTTCCCCACGTTCGTTAGGCAACACGAGAAGGAACGAGTTACCAACCGCTTTTTAAATGTTTTTTTATTTCATTTTCAAGATCTGCCCGTGAAAGCCAGGAAAAAGAAACAGAAGCAGGACTTTTAAACCATTATCTCCTTTGTGAGGAGATAGCGTGTGCCCCCCATCCACACGCAGCATCCGTGGTTCTCACAACTACTGGGAGGGGAGGGGGCGCGAAGATCGGAGCCTCTGATGGAGACGAAGACGGAGGCACGCACAGGACAAAACGATGTCAAGTGTTGATTTTTATCACAGAACCGTCTCCACAGTCAATATGCCCGCGGCACTCTCCCTTGAAAATGCTATCATTGTTATACAGGGTAGATAATAAAGTCTCATTTTCCCTGGTGCTGGAAACTAGAGAAATAATCTGAGCAAACACTGTGATCAAAGGAAAGACAGATTTTGCTTTGCATATATTTTAAGACCCCTATTCTTGATGCATCCGGAGAAACCTCAGATGCGTACAGCCTTTTCTGGTCTCCTCCCCTGCCCCAGTAATTATTTCTACATTACTCCGTAATAACGCCTTTGTTTTTGTCCCCTTTCATATCCCCTGTTTGGGAGGGTCATCGAGGGCTTCATCGAAATGCGGTGACTCACGATGACCCTGTTTATAGTCTCTCTCATTTCACAGATGGAGAGTGAAAGCAGTGAGTGGATAAGGGGACAGGTCCCAGAACACACGTCAGAATCTCTTAACTTACAGAACAGGTGTATTCCAGAAACAGGGAATAACTGCATTCCAGCCCAGCAAACCCTGCTCTGGCGCTGACTCCCACCGCAGACCGGGAAGGCGGTCACAGGAGGAAAACCTCCCAGGGGTGCAGATTCAAAGGTTTTAATCCCACAAACTCCGGCTGAGGGCCCTTTCTCAGAGCTCAGCCCTAGGCAAACACAGGTGGGGCTCCGGCTGAGCTCATGGCCCAGGGGAGGGGGCGGGGGAGGGGTTGCTGCTTGGCCATTACAGAGCAGGTGGGGTCAGGACAGGAGGGACAGGCCTTGGGAGAGGGGAGGTGGGGGACAGTCCCAAATGAGGTGATGGCACCACAGGTGAAATGGGCCTCCTTAGTGGGTTGAATGGGGGCCCCATAAAAGGGATGTCCTTATCGTAGTTCCTGGAATCTGTCATCCCCTGTAGCCATTATTTGATTCAGTGGCAATGTGCCCAGGTAAGGGACTGCATTTCCCAGCTGCCTTGGATGGCAGAGGTGGTCATGTGGCCAATAAGATAAAGGCATAAGGGCTGTGTGACCTTCCAGGAGGAGCCCAGAAAATAAAATGCACCGTCTTGGGCGCACTTCCTTCCTGCTGCATGGAATGCGGACTGAGGGGTGGGGCCCCAGCAGCCACGAGACACCTCAAGGCCACCTCGAGACCAGAGGTCCAGCCCTGGGAGGCTGGAGCAGGAGAGGAGCCTCGGTCCCTGGTGACCGTGGAGCCAAGAAATAACCTTCAATTTCTTAAGGCCAAGGAAGCTTTAAGCAACAGCCAATCCATCATGTCCCGGCCTTACCTCTGCCTTTTCTGTACGATCCGCCGTCCCCAGCTCCGGTCGTAGGGTTCCCCTTGGCCACTCCAGTGCGGCGCTGCCCTGTCGGAACTGATTTTTGCTCAACTTTAACATTTTTAATATGACTCAGTTTATCTTTTAGCACATCCGAAGGCAGGGGTTTTTTAGTGCTGGTCAACTGAGGGAGTGATGGCTTCATGTTACCAGAGCTCCCATTTTTCAAGAGATATCAGAAATCTCGATGCTGGTCTCCTGGGAGGGGACAACAGCCCCGTTGGTCCCAGTGGTAGGGAATTGGCAATCACCCAGGTATACTGGCATGCAGAGGCGGGGGTCTGTCGAACCCTGGTCCCCATGGGAACACCCGCAATCTGCAGTCAACCCTGTCCCTGCGCTTGTGTGTGTGTCAGGGGGGCGGGGGGACCCGTGGCCACGCCTGGTCTCTGTGGGAAGGGGCCCCAGGTAACCTCTAGTGCTTGTCCTCATAGCGGCGCCTGGCCGCCTGGGACCCCATGGGGTCCCTCCACAGTCCCGCTGGTTCCTCTGGTCCGGGCCCCGCGCCCCCGCCCCCGCCCCCACCCCAGCAGGCGCCCCCTCGCGGCCCCGCGCGCCCGAACCCTACCCCACCCCCCCGCGCAGGAACCGGCGAGCGCGGGTGCGGCCTCGGGAGCCGCGGGCGGGACCAACCGAGCCTCGCCATCGCCGCCCGGGTCCGCGTCCCGTCCCCGCCCCCGGGCCGGGTCGCCGAGGGGCGGTCGATGGCCCGGCGGCGGCATGCGGCTCCTGTTCCTGGCGGTGCTGCGGCCGCACACGGGCAACGCGGTCACGGCCCAGCGCATCCGGTAGGTGCCGCGGCGGCCGGGCATCGCCGAGCGGCAGGGCCGGGCCGGGCCGGGTGGGGAGGGGCGGGGAGGGGCGGGGGGCTCGGCCTGGCCTCCGCGATCCGCGCGCGCCAACTGCCGGCCGGCGGGGCTGCGGGGGCGCAGAGGGCTGGAGAGGAGCCCCGCCCAAGGCCCTGCCGCCCCCGCCCCCCGGGGCCGCTCGGGCTGCGGGGACGACCCGCTGGGGACCGGCAGCGCGCAGGTCGGCCGGGACGCGCACGGGCTGCTCGCGTGCCCCCGCGCTGCCTTCTGTGACCCGCCTGCCAGAGGCTTTCTGTTCACCGCGCGCGCCCTGGCTGCGGGCCTTGGCGACGCTTACCTTCCCCTGGGGACGGGAGAGTCCAAATAAAGACACGTGGACTGTACGGTGACACACGGATACTGTAACAGGGGCAAGGGCTGCGCGTGCGCAGGTGCCATTTCAGGCAGGATGCTGGGCTGGCTCGCGGGACAAAGCGGCGTGGGCGCCCAGGGCAGAGAGCGAGGGGGCGGTGGATCGGGCAGTCAGGGCGGGGGGCGGCGACAAGGGCACAGGCCTCCGTGTCCTCGTGCCCGCTCTGGGCTGGCCTCCCGCGTCCCGCGTGCCAAAGCGCCCCCCGCCCCCCCCATTCCCCTGCGCCTGCACTCCCTGTTTTCATCTTCCTGTTTTTTCATTTTAATTTTAAATTAAAAAAAGGTTTTTTCAATTACAGTTGACATTCAATTTTATACTCGTTTCAGGCACACAGCACAGCGGGCAGCTGACTGGCTGTCTCCTTAGCAGTTAGTTTTTCTGCAGGTTCCTTGTTTGGCGCGTTCCCTGGCTCTCCCTCCTCGCTGGAAGGTGGGCCCCCAGGCCTGCGAGGGCCGGGGGGCGCCCGACCGCCTGGCGAGGAATAGAAGCTCCTCTTCTTCCTCTTCTTCATCTTCTTTCTTAACAACTACTTGCTCCGTGAAATTTCTCAATCTACGTCCCTCCGTGGTTCTGCTCCCTCGTCATTAGCATGAGCTGCGGAGGCCAGCCTGGCCGCTCGCGCCGCGTCCGCCCCCTGGTCCCCGCAGTCACGCGGCGGTTCACACGGGCTGTGCACCTTCGGTCCACCCGAGCGGCTCTGCCCGCGCGCAGCGCGTCTCCACGCGGACAAGTTCCGCTCTCCCTAGGCGCATCCCCGTGGGTGGCGGTCTCTGCCTGGGGGCAGGACATGAAGGAGGCAGCCGCTCAGAGATCGGGGATGAAGGAAACTTAGTGATTTTGGGAAAACAAGTGTTAGAAAGGCGGTCAGGGGGAGAAATGGCAGGCCCAGCGGAGCCTGGGCCCGGGGTGGCGGGCGTGTGTCACGCGCAGGAGCCCGCAGGGGGCCCACCGGCCCTCTGCTCACCCGCCTCAAGGGGTAGGCTGTAGGGCTGTGGGCAGAGCGGGGGTCCAGCTACCCCGCGCCCCCGCCCCCGCCGCAGGCTGCACGCACTTCCAGGAGAACCTCGGGGGTCCTGGCCACCCTCTGCCAACCACGCCAGCGGCTCAGGGCGGCCGCTGGGAGCGAAGGTCGGTTAGAAGCAGCTCTGGTGGGTTACAAAACGGGGTCAGAGCTCTGGAAGCCAAAGTTCATTTCGCTTGGGGCGGAGAAACGCGTTCCACAAGCCATGGGTGTAAAAGAAACACCCTGCCCCCGCTGCAGCGACCAGGCCAGGGGCTTCCCAGGGCACCGCCCGCTGCGCTGAACAGAGGGTGCACCAGCGGCTGCCAAGGGTGAACCAAGGCCCCCGGCAGCGACCTTCAACAGGCGGGCTGCAGGAGGGCTACAAAAGCAGGTACAAACACATTCCGCAGAGATGCTCGCCGGTGTGTTATCTCACGTGATCCACAGCAGGGAGCCCGGGCGCGCACCCTCCCGTTTACCCAGGGGGCCCGCTCAGGCTCCGGGTTTGGACGGCTTCGCCCGTGTTCTCCTTTATGGGCCAGAAGCTGTTGAAATATTGTCCAGAGACAATGTTTTACAGTCCAGCTCAGGCAGCATGCCCCCCACCAATGAAACAACAAGCACATCACCGTGGTCGTAGGTGCTGAACCCCGAGAGGCCCGGGGTGGGACGCCCGTCACGAGTATTGGATGCCTGTTTCTTATGTCAGGAATCATGCAGGGGTCTTAGTAAGAAGTGAGAACCAGCCCTGGCCGCATGGCTCAGTTAGTTGGAGCATTGCCCCATAGAGCAAAGGGTTGTGGGTTCGAGTTCCGGTCGGCAACCGATCAACGTTTCTCTCTCACATCAATGTCTGTCTATCTGTCTCTCCCCCACTTCTTCTCTCTCTAAAATCAATAAAAAATAGAAAATAAAAAAAGGAGTAACAGATGCCTAAAACCAAGCTTGGGGTGTCACCTGGAATTGAGGGACAGGAGAAAAAAAGTGGCATAAAGGCAACAAAGAAGGAGCTTCCTGGCAAAACAAAGGCCACTGGACGATGTCCATGCGGGCCTGTGTCTCCAGGCTGCCAGCACTTCCTGGGTCAGCCCGTCGCCCCGCCGGCCTTGGCCCTCACCACGGTACGGGCTCTCCGAGGCCGGCTGGTGAGTGGTGGTTGTCCTCGACCCTGACCTCGTCTTGTATTCTAGGCGGATGTCCCCAACGGGACAATCCGGAAAACACACGTGGCCGACCCCTCCATTTAAACCATCTTTCAATTCAGAATGCCAACCACGGCAGCGACCTGCGGTGTGTGCGCGCGTGTCCAACCACCTACTTCTCTCTCTGCTTGTCTGTTTTGGTAAAGGGACCATCTCGAAGCTGCAGGTCACGTGTGTGTCCTGAGAGACGCCCTGGACTATGACAGCCCTTCGGAGGTCACGGAGCTCATCCGGGCGGCGCACGTGGAGGCGGCCCTGGCGCTACATGCCTACAGGGCAGGCCGGCTCTTGCGAGGTAGGTGACCCTTCGTCTTCCACAGGGCGGCGCTGGGCACCCTGACGACCGAGCGCCTGCACCACCCAATAACACGTGGACGAAGTGCTTGTCCTGTTTATCGGGGACCCAAAGGGAAGGGGCTTGGCGGCCTTCCTGCTGCGTTTTGCCTTCCAGAGTGATTTTCTAGAATATGTTACTGTAGCTTCTAAGGATGGATTCACACGGAAGCTGTTTTTGCTGCCTGAGGAAGTAGCATCCTGAATGTTCCGATGTAGATTTCCTAACTCAAAGTATCGTTTCCTGAAGTTGTCACCCCAGGGGACGCGAAGCAGTTCTTCGGCTGGCCCGGCAGCCCCAATACCCGTAGCCTTTTTTGAATCACTTACTTAACTTCCAGTCCGTCGAAGGCCCTTTCGCCCGGCTGCGGCATCTTCGTGATTCCCTCATCTGTAAATCAGGTGAATGGAATCTTTCCTAGTTGCCCATTTTAATTTTTAAATGTGATTCTAAGGGGATTTCTTAAGGTGAGCTAGTTGGCAACCTCCGGTCTATCTGCCTCAGTTTCCCTTTCCCCTTGGCAGAGTCCCAGCTGCCAAGAACTAGGGCGTGGACATCCTTGGAGGCCACTGCAGTACCTACCATAGACGTCCCTCCGGTCCCCAAAGATCCCCGTCCGGGCCGCGGGCTGGCACCGTTCACCCTCTCTCAGCGTCCCCCCGGTGTAACCCCGCTGCAGAGCGAGGGTGGCCTGGGCTCCTCTCTGCTCGTCTGTGTGGGGTCTGGGGAAAGGCCCTGCGCTATGAGGCGGCTGCGGTAAGAAGTGCAGACAGTGTCCAGTGCCGCAGAGCAGAGACGAAGTTTCTCCCTCCTCTCGGATCTGTGGTCCTCCAGGTCATTTCTGCGGAGGCCCCGGCGGCCAGTCCGTGCGCGTGCGCGTGTGTGCGCGCGTGAGTCTCCTGGCACAGATGTCCCGTGCACCCTGAAATGTGTGTTTACCCTGTCTGCACACGCCCTGTGCTGACCGGTAGGCACAGGCCTTTCCCTTTGGAGAAAGGCCAGCAGGGACGTGAGCTAGATCTGGTCCCTTTGGCACTTTCCGGGCCACCGCCTGGTTTGAACTCTTCCACTGACCTGCAGAAGTCCTTGAGGGGGTCCCTTTCGATGAGCTCCCCATTTGACGTGACCCGTGTAGGGTGTGCGGTGTCTGTCGTTATGAGCCACAATCTGAAGCCCTCTTTTCCTGTCATAAACCCCGACAGTCCCAGATTTGCCAGTTTCCTAGGAAGGATTAGCTTGGATTGATAGGTTCTGGGGAGCAGGCATGTTCACAGCTTCACATGTCAAGCAAATTGATTTCCAATGGTCCTGACCACAGGGGGCCAGTGTCTCTCTCGCCTGGTCGGTCCTGCGTCCTGTCACAGTCACGCCCGTTCCGCCCTTCCAGGGAGCTGGGTAAAACTAAACTGATGGCCGATCTCGGTCCCTGAGCCCCGGGGACCGGCTTCTAGTGTCACTGCTTTGGGACAGGCTGGCAAGCGCTGTCCCCAAAGCTCTCTCTGCCTCCTCACTGCGCAGGTCACGGGATCCCTTTTGGAATCATCTTCGGGGGAACTGACGTCAATGAAGACGTTAACCAGGCAGAAAAAAACCATGTGATGGGAAAGGTCCTCGAAGAAGCCAGGTACCGCTTGAGCACATCTCAGGCATTAAACATGTAACCCTCTGGGGGGAATTCACGGAAACTCAAACACCGAGAGACGAGAGTTCGGGAGGCGTAGCTCTTGCCACGTAAAGCCCACCTCTTTCTTTCTTCCATTTGGCACCTTTTAAAAAATTTTGCCGTGAACAGTCATTCTAAACAAGTCACTGTAGTTGAATAATTCTTCGGCTGCAGCTGAGGTCGGACGAACGTTCTCGGGACGCCCGTGTGAGTGGCCGCGCTCAGACGGAACAACGCCGGTAGGCTCTGCCGTTACTGGCCCGCAGGTCCCGATCCACTGGGCACCAGCTCCGCCCACGTGCAACGTCTTTGACATGGTCCCAAATGCACAGATTTCTGAACCCTATAAAACCGCATGTGAGAGGGGCCACCGGCTTCCGTTCTCCGGGGGTCACTGGGGGCGCTTGGGGCGGGAGAGCGATTCATCGCAGACCCCGGACTCCACTGCCAGGAGCTGCAACAGTCCCGCACACCCTGGCCCCGGCTGGGTGTGGTCGCCGCCCTGCGCGCACGCGCGGTGATACAGCCTTTTGAAATAGCGAGCACACACTGTGTGCGCGTGCGCGTTAAATAACAAAGGTGTTGACGCAGTTGGGCGCACCTGGAAAGTGATCTGTCATTACAGGTGTTCTTGCCGTTGTTTTTTTTTTTTTTTAATATTTTATTTATTTATTTTTAGAGAGAGGGAAAGGGAGGAAGAAAGAGAGGGAGAGTAGCACTGATGTGCGAGAGAAACATTGATTGGCTGCCTCTCGCACGCCCCCAGCTGGGGATCTGGCCCGCAACCCAGGCTTGTGCCCTGACTGGGAATCCAACCAGCGACCGTACTGTCTGCAGGCCAGTGCTCAACCCACTGAGCCACACCAGCCAGGGCTCGATGTTGTCCTTATACTGTCAGCATGTGCGACCTTCGGATCCATGCGGTTTGGAATGCACCGTCTCGCAGACGGAAAAGAATTCTGCCTGGGAGAAGCAGCACTGAGTGAACTCACGTGATTATCATGAGCGCTATTCACTGCATTGCTGCCCGGACACACACTGAGCCCGTTCGGGGGCGTCCACTGGGGTTCGTGGGCAGGAGGGCCTCTGCCCCGCCCCTGGAATCACTGTCACACTGCTTTCCTTTCCTTTCTGTGCTCGTTTCTCTGGATGCAGTATATTCGCATTTCTTGTCACTGTTCGGAGGCCTGGTGAGGGCATCGCGGCCGAAGGCGGCGAACCGGTCCTGCTGTCATGACCGATCTCTGCGCCACCCGTGTGTGGGGCTCGGACGGTGCCAGGGCTCGGGTGCCCATGCCGCTGGCCTCTGTTCCTCCTTGTCCAGCCACACTGTCCCCAAGGGGGCGATTGTTTACATCCCTGTCAATGGGGAAACTGGATTGGTGACCACCACGGGGCCGGAGGGCAAGGAGGAGGGGATAGGAGGGCTTGGGGAGACACAGGCTGGGGACGGCCGCGTCCTCCAGGTCACACTCCTGGGGAGGAGTCACCCATTAACGGCTCTGTGCCTCAACTCTTGCTCACGCCGTGTTAGCCTCACGGCGATCTGCTTCCCTCGCTGCTGCATTTGGTCGTTGGAGTTCCGCTGTAAGGGGCACTTGTCTGTCCAACCTTAGCCACTTGCTCAGTTACTCATATCAACATGGACTCATGGGTATTTATTTTACCTTCACGGCATTTGGGGGCTCGGGTGGCCCCCCACCGTGGCCACCGGAGACGCTTTGCGTCAACGCCTGTGTCCTTTGAGCACATTTTGATGGCTCCCTTAGGCGTTCCTGGTGCATCCCGCGTGGACCTGGCCCTGCCCCAGGAAGACCATTTCTCACACGCGTCAGTGCTGACGTACGTTATCTGTGTACGCCCTTGAATGCGCGCCAGGGTCTTCCTTTGGCCCAGCTAGTGGGCGGGGCCGCCCGCCCTCAGATGGTCCGCGAGGACTCACTGAGGTCGCCTGGCTCTCTGGCGTCTTCCTTGCTTCCTTGACCTTGCCTGGGGACAACAGGACGATCGGGTGTTTCGAGCTTCATGTGCTTATTCCTTGCATGTGCCGATGTTTTTGAAGTGCGCCGAGATGAAAGCTCGCGGCCACTGACCAGGAGTAAGGAAGATTGATTGCACACCCAGTAGTGCCTCTAACCTTGTCTCTCACAATTTGTTCCACGAGCTGCTCCGCGGCCGTGTTAATTGAATCCGCCCTGACGCTGTTTCTCTTCTTCTTGTTCCTTCCGCCAGATTTGCCGTCGCGTTCACGGAGTCCACGAGGGCAGCGGCAGGCCTGCAGTGGGTACGTGTTTGCGCATTTCGTGCTGTGAGTGTGGTTGTATCGGGGCAGCTGCAGAACGTGGAACGGAAAGGCAGCTCGACGGGGACTGACAGCGTCCTCGTCCACACCGCTGGGCACGGCCCCCGTTGCGGGTTCTGCTCCCCACGTGGTGGTTTTTTTGTGTCGCTGCTCTTGAAACTCCTCTCATTTTTTTACGTGGTCACAGAATGGCAGGCATCGTGCAGAAACTGGTTGTTTTCATGATTTGCTGTCTTTGTATGAGCTCGATGGGGTGGCTTGCAGGCTGCAGGGGGACGCGGTGGCAGCCTCCGTGCACGGGGGACGACCTCTGCAGTGGCAGGTGTGGTTTCCCAGCGGGGGCATCTGCGCAAAGAGCTTTAAAGAGTCGCGGACTCTGCAGCTCTACGGACTAATGCACTTGCTGACCTTCCTGGTCATGGTGACTCAGGGGGCAGGTGACGGGAGCTGGCGTCTGCAGACGACAGACAGAGCTGTCCCGAGGGCCACCCGCCCTGCTGCCCCGGAGCGGGAGGCGCTTCTCCCTGGCGGGGAGGCAGGCAGGGAGCCTGTGTGCCGCGTGCTGGCCCCGCCGCCAGCCCTGCCGTGCCGCTTGTGTTATTCCTGCAAAAAATTTCACAGACCCAACACATTCTTTCTGGAATCTCAACTTGTAAAACTGAGCGCTGGGAAGCCGCTGCTTTGGGACAAGGACAAATGCAGCCTTCGGTGGGACCACTGGTCCTGTCCCAAAGCTCGGACTACAGCGTGGGTGCAGAGGACGCCCTGCAGGGCCGGCAGAGAGCGTGCTTCCTCCGCACCCAAACGCTGCCACGACCGGGAGCTGAGGTGCCGTCATTTCTGAGCACCATTTATTGGCCCGTGAACCTCAGGGTAAAGAAGGGCGAGTTCCCAGCTCCTTGAGGTCCCTTCTGCCGACCTCTGTGCCCTCCGAGGGTCCCTGTGGAACAGCAGTCCACAGTGCGGGGTCCCCGGGGCCTTTCCAGGCCTCCACAAAGTCTCCCCATTTCCACGATAGTGCTAAGAAGTGTTTGCCCTCGTCCCCACTCAGAAGCAACGGTGAGAAGAACCGACACCTGAGTCTCACGAAGACCCAAGGCGCGGTTGGCCCCGCCTCTCCCGCCACCCACTCACAGTTAGACAGAAGCACTTACGCATCTTAAAAATGAGTAATTTCATTAAATATTAACCTCAGAATACATTGCAGAACATGTTCTGTATGCGGAAACAGGAAGATGCGGAAAGCACTCCGGCCGCATTCTGAATGAAATGTGTGAGTTGCAAGTGAACTGGCTACTTTTAAACACGATTATTTTTCTCAATCTGAAAGGATATCTGGCAAACCGTGCACATTCAGACTTGGGCGTTTGGCAGACAGTTTCTTCAAAATGAGTGAATTGAGCCTGTCCCTTCAAGAAAAGTGGCGGGCAGTGTTTATTGTCCGTGGTAACATGCGAACCTCGAGCAGAAATTAGAGTTCTGGAGGGCTTGCCGGTGACCCCCAGGAAGACCTTTCTGACGCAATCAGTGGCCACGTTAACACACGTGATTTCTTTTTGCTTCATGGATGTCACATAATGAAATGCTCCAGTGCTCGGAAGGCCTTGAGCTTCACCCAGGGAGCCAGTGTCGTCTGACGGCTGCGTGGCTTTGCCGAACACGTGGGCGTGAGAGACCGCTCAAGGGGAAGAGAGGCCAGCGGACTTGAACAAAACAGCGCGTGGTGTGACTTCGGGGGCCAGTCTGCAGCAGGACACAGAGATCCGGCTGGGGTCAAGGTGATGTTGGAAGCAGGAACGTGATTATTCTGTGTTTTAATCTTTTGATATGATGCAAACGCTGACTAAATGCACAGGTGAATTAAGTCTGGGGCCGGCTGCGCAGTCACGGTGACAACGTCTCGGGGGCTGCCGAGGGTTGCCGCCCATCTCAGGCAGAAGTGGGCCCTTGGCCCGCCACCTCTGCTCAGCCGCAAGCATCTTCCCCAGGCCCAGCGAGCTGTCTTTGTGCTCAGAAAGATAACTCTTGTGCTCAGAAAGATGCTCTTCCGTTCACAACAGCCAGGCATCTGGGAGGAAGCCAAGAGAGCAGACAAATGGTTTAATCTCGGTGGACGACGGAAGAGTTCCTATCGTGAAAAGCTAATGAAAGAAAATATGGGTTTGTTATGTAGTTAAAAGTGGTGGGAGTTAGTTATTAAATTCAAACGTGAGCTTGCTTTTTAATACAGTTTTTGGTACTTTTTTTTTCTTGTTGGTGGGTGATTTTTCAATAAAGCTCCACTCGATACCTTCATTTGATTAGCTTTTGCCAATAAAAAACTATGTATAAATAATATATAGGTTTATTATTCAGCCCTATTTATGTAGGTATTTTAGATGGAATTTTTTTTTCGGAGGCACCGCCTTGACTTGTGTATTCTGAACAGCGACACCGTCCCGGAGTAACTCAGCTCTGCTCTTCATTGCTGAGCTCCCAGCTTCTGTCTTTAATTTTGCGCTCTCTGTTTCAGAGGACGGGCGGTTCACACTGTGTGCTAGTTGGTCCTGCTTAATTATGATCGAACCAGAATCAAATCCCAACGACCTCAGAGGAGACAGATCTGTGGCCTTGGCTTCTTATTGCTTCTGTGATTGCAAAAGGGGGAATATGTGTTTTGTAGCGTTGGTGGAGATAGATGTGGCTTCGAGCCTAAATTCTGGTCCAAAACTTGTGTTTTCCCAAACTTCACTTAAATGAGGACGCCCCTCAACACAGGCTGTCTCTCTACCCTGGTGCTGCTGACACGAACATAAGGCAGCCTGCAGCAGTGAACCGTGGGTTTGGTCGTAAATTTTCCAGGAGCCAGATTCTAAAAAGTCAGTGGCGACAAGCAAAATTACTTTTCATAGTAGATTTTATTTCACTGCAACATTTAAGGGTTCTGTCCCCAAGACCGCCCTCACTTTGACACCAACTGCATGTTCAGGGGGTTCCCAGGAGCCCCCAAGTTTGAGAGCTGGAAGGGCTCCCAGAACCCAGGAGTTACTGCACTCACGGCTCAGCCCCGGGAAAGCCTGCCGAGGGCTCCGAGCCCCCGGCAGGGACGCGCAGGCCTCTCCGCAATGCAGCTGGAGGCCGTCCGCCCTCCGGTTATTGATCGGGCACAGTGAGCCTGGAATATCGCCAGCCAGGGCAGCTCTCCCAAGTTCGTTGCCCAAAATTCTTACTGGGGCTTAATTGTGTAGGCTTGATTGATTGGTTAGTTCGCTGCCTCCCTGGTGGAACTCAGCCTCCACCCACCCGCACTGCTGGACCCGAAGTTCCCGCCCACAGTCACACCGTCGGTCTTCCCGGCATGGCCGGCGCCCACCTGAGGCTGTCGGCTGTGGCCCCACCATAAACAAAGACATGCCTCTCGGGTGTCACACAGGTTAGTCCCCAGCAGCTACAGGCTTTTTGCCAG
>PVJD01008019.1:0-77253 GCA_004026545.1 Mormoops blainvillei | reverse complement strand
AAAAGGGAGGAGGAGGGAGAGAGGAGAAGGAAGAGGAGCAGAAAGAGGAGAATGATAATGACGATGGAGTAGGTGTTAACCTCCAAATGTAAGAATCAGAACGGAAGGCTAGGGAACCACAGGGATAAGTAAAAGGGACCCCAGGTCTGTCCTGCCCTGCCTCCAGGGGCTCCTGATTGAGGAGACCAGCAGCGAGTGTCAGGGAAGCCTGGTCTCTCTCCTTCTATGTCTTACTTGGACTGTTGCAACACCCTCCCATGCCAATTTTCCCCCCATGTCCCCAGTCTCTCTCCCTCCAATACATCCACTCTGTCACCACCAGTGTAGCCCTGGGGAAGGCAAATCAGAATCTCCCAGTCCCCTTCATCACGCCCGTGTCTGCAGGATGAAGGCAGACCCTTTAGCAGGAGTCTGATTGGTCCTGATACCACCCACTTTTATTTTTTATTCTGGCTCCCTCAGGCAGCTTACAGATCCTTGTATGTGTCTGTTCCTTGCTGGGGAGGCTGGGCTGATCTGGCCTGTAGGGTGTCATGGGGCAGGATGGAGAGAAGGGTGTCTCTCATTTATAGTTGCTCGGATCATGCCCCAGAGGTCAGGCAAGTATATCCATAGCATGTCACTGGGGCCAGGGGCCTAGAGGCCAGAATTAGGAGCAGAAGACCTGAGCTGCAGGGGTCAGAGAGGCCTGTGGAGATACAAGCTAGATGTTGGAGAGAAGAGCTGTTAGTGCCTCTATCATAGGTGACTATTTCAGCATTTCTGAGCCATGCTGGTCGTAGAACTGATAAGTAGCCAGATTCCTTAAAGGGCCCGAGATCCCTCTGTTTTTGGCTTCTGTGCCTTTGCATGTTTTATTCGTTTGGCCATCTCTTTCATTTTCACTGAACTCCTATTCACCCTTCAAAACTTAGTTTGTGTACCAGCTTCTCTGAAAGCCTTTGACCTGACCAGATAAATCAGTTTCTGACTCCTCTGTACTGTTCCCATTCCCTCCACATATTTCTAATATTACATGTCTCATACCTCATTGCAATTGCGTTTGCCTGTCTGTGTCTCCCTTAGTAGAATGGAAGTGTCTGGATAGGAAGAAACTTTGTCTTAATTGCCTCTCTATCCCAACTGCTGAGCACAGCGTCTGGCACGCAGTGGGTGAGTTCTATACAGCTCCTGAATGAGCTGTAACAGAATGGAGACCTGGGAAAGAGACGGAGCTCTGTGCGTGAACTTCATGCCCCACCTGCTGTATGGGTTTAGCAGGACTGCCACATACAGCTTGGTGCATGTCCATTAGATGACGATGCAGCTGGTGCTCTGGAGTGGCCCCGGGTGTCCCTCATTTGAATCAAATCCAATAACATGTTGACACAGAAAGGAAAACAGTTGCTTTATATCACACAGCAGGAGTTAAGTTCGGGGTTGGAAACTAAACTGAAGTCCCCCCAACTCTAAAGCTAGGGCTCTAGTCCTTGACCTTGGAGTCGGCACAAGGGAAAGGTAACTTCCTTGTTGGTCTGAAATACCTGCGTTGTTTCTCTTCCAGCTGGTGAGCAAAGCCAAGGGTTTGTTGTGAGGGCAGTAGGTAGGGATTTCTGGGATTCCCACTGCAGGGTAATCTTGGATCTTTTCCTCCATTCCCTAACTAATTAGACCTTCTGGAATCCAGCCCTTTCAGGCGTTCAAATGAGTCCCGGTGTGCAGTGTCAATGTCTGACCAACTTTAATAAATCCTTTGGATCCTAAAGTTAAGAAAAAACAGGCCCCATTTTGTTGGCCTGGCCTACTAGGAGAATTCTGGCTCTATGTTAAATGTCAGGAAAAGACACAAAGAGAGTCTTGGTGTTTATTTCATAGCACCCCCAATAAAACCCAAGCCCAATCCAAAAAGTGTCTCTACCACCCACATGCAACCCCAAGCAGCCTACTTTCAGTTCATGAAAATATGTGTCTCAGAGACTTTTATGCTATTTGTCTTCACTTTATGTCCTTCTTTGGAGTTTAGGGTCTAGCTATATGGGAGCCTAAAATAAATGAGGACAGTCAACCCCTTGCCCAACTTTTGTTGCAAGTCAGTATAACAAGTTAAGACTCAGACTTTGAGGGCAGAAAGACTTGGAAGAATCTTGACATTTCCTCTGAGGATCTTGTGTGGTCTTGGGCAAGGAACTTCTATTCTTCCAGCCTCAGTTTCTCCATCTGTTAAATGGCCATAACAGCCCTTGTCACAGAGAAATAGTGTCTGGGAAGAATCCAGTAACATACCCGGCACAGTCTAGATTCACTGTGGTAACTTATGGGTAATATTTATTATATTATTACTCTGAAAATAATCTCATTAGATTCCAATTGTTGTCGGCGCCCCGGTTTCAGCATCTCATTTGGCCTCCTGCTCACTCTCGCTGTTTACGGTGTCTTAAGCAATTGCTGTGTTCCTCATTATCTGTGCAGCCTCCGGGAATCTTGGACCCAGCACAGGCTTTGCCATGGACTGGCTGTGTCTTTGGACAAGTTGCTTAACCTCCCTGTCTGTATTTACTTTCTCACGTGGCTGTGAAAGGGTAGGCCAGGCGACACCTGAGCCTACCCCTATAGGTCACGCTGTAGCTCATGCCCTGAGGTGACCAGACAAGGGATTGCTAGAGGCTGACCCTCAGAGCTTCTGTCCAGATTCTTTCCTGTCTGGGTGGGCTGGGCCCGGGTTCCCATGGAAGGGCAGGCTGGTTCAGTTCAGCGACGTCTGACAGCTGCAGGCAAGGACGCTGCGAACACTGCGAACACACTCCACCGTGCATGTCTGGGTCGGTCCTCCCAAGAGCCTTCCGGGCAAGGTACAACTTTCACACTAACCAGGGAGCCACAGCTGTCGGTTCCAAGGAACTGTGTTTTAGGAATGTGCAGACCTGCACTCAAAGGCCTGTGATAGCTCCTTGAAGCCTGGATGGATGGCCGTTCTTGGTCGTCTTCCAAGTTTCTCCTGTTCCCACAGTCGGAAGGTGAAGGAGAAAAAGGAGGATCAGACAAATCAGGCTTCAGTGGACCAGATCATTAAAAGCTATGGGAAGGAGCTTGCCTCTTGCTATGTGATTTTAAAACTTGCCCTTGTATGTGAGCTCCTGCCCATCCATGTCTGTATCTATCTGGCTGGGTGTGTTTTTCCACCAGCTTGTACGAAGCTGGACAAGGACTTTGTACTCCAGACAATGGCCAAAAGGCTGCCTGCGCCTTGACTCTGGTGTTGCCCTGACAACTATGCTCTGAGAACTAAAACCTAGCCCTGTTTTTACTGGGCCAGTAGTGCGAATGACGGCATTCCCAGCTCTTCCTTCACCCTGCCCCCACCACCAGAAAATGTCTTCATATTTTTTCCCCCTGGGGAGGGCAAGGGCAGAAAAGGCTGACGGAGATAACAGCAGGACTGTTAGTGGATTGTTGGTGTGTAAATTGGCTGTCAGGCCCTCCTTCTCCCTACAAGCTATGTCCTGACCTGGTGCCACATTTATGCCACAGATCAGCTTTCTGGGCTCTAAGTTAAATTGGGAAGAAAGGAATAATATGACCAAAGATGCATTCTTGCTCTCTCATTTTAGCACTGTAAGTCACCAAGGGTAATACACTGCTCCCCAGGGCAGGCCCTCCTGATGGTGAGATAGGCCTTGAGGCAGGACTCTCCCCGCCTCCAGACTTGTGAGGCATGGTTTGGGAATTTTCTGCTGGGGTATAGAAGGTGCATGACCTATAGAAAGACATCTGTTGGGAGGGTGAACTTTACTTCCTTAGAAGTAGCTTTAATTAGGATCCCGTGGGGAAATGTGACTTGAGCACGGTAAAGGTCTAATTAGCTAAGGGTCCATCCACCCACCCACCCATCCACCCATGGAGTAAGACGAGATCCTCTGCCCTTGTGGCTCCTACAGTCAGGTAGGGAAGATAGACAGGTAATTTAAGTGTCCTAAGTGTTATGAAGGGAAGCCTTTCTCAACCTCCCTCCTTGCCAACTCACCCCTGTCCCACCATGAATTCTCGGTGCTCATAGAAGACGAATTTGATATATACATTTTGAAAAGCTGTGATATCAGGCTGAATTTTAGTTATGCGTTTTCATCTCTCTCTCGTATTGTGGCTCCTTGAGGGCAGGAATAAGCCTGTATTCCCGCCCCATGTTAGAAAGGGCAGAGAATGGAATTTGTTGGCAGAGATCAACACTGGACACTGTTCACTTACTTTTGCCCTTTCCGGACTCTTTATGTTTTTACTAGTGGCTTTCTTTTAAGTTTTCATGAAATGTTTTTACCTATGTTTTTTTAATAACCAAAAATTAAGGTAAAAAAAAGTATTTTTCAACTTCTTGCTATGTAGGAAAAAGGATCTGAAACACCTTTTACTTCTTTCTCCCTGGCTTTTGTGTCGATAACCTGGAATTTAAGGCCCAGTTGCCCAGTTTGTTGACATCAAATCATTTTATATACTATATCTGATCTTTTAAGAATGACTTTTTGCTTTTGCTATTTGCTTTTGCATCATATTTACGGCTAGTATTTAAACTTAACTCCATACTTGGCTGATTTACGTTTTTACTGCCAGTTCTTTTATGTCATAATTTTCTCATTCTTAGGTGCTTAACTCCGACTCATCTTTTGATTAACTGAAGTTCATTGACTCATATATATTTTTTAAAGGGAGAATAGGGGAGAGATGCATTTTTCTAAATCCTTCCCTATCCAAGATTCTCTTTTCATTTCCTACCATCCTACAAACAGCAAACTTGGCTGGGTATGATACTTTAGGGTCAATTTTTTTTCTTATTATAATCTTCCAGTTATAAATAAGCCAAGGGATTGTGATGCAGTATGGTGACTGTGGTTAATAACACTATATTGTATAGTTGAAAGTTGCTAAAAGAGTAGATCTTAAAAGTTCTTAACTCAAGAAAAAAATTTTATAACTATGTATGGCAATGGATGTTAACTAGACTTACTGTGGTGACTATTTAGCAATATGTACAAATTCAAATCATGTTGTATATATGAAACTAATATAAAGCTATATGTTGATTATATCTCAATTAAAATAATAAATACATTTTTTCTTCAAAATTTTCTGAAAACCACCCATATTATTCTGGAAAAACTAGGTGCTGCAGAGAAGTTTAAGAATTGACTACTTTATGTCTTTTAAAATTATTTTTCTTTATTCTTTTAATTAAAAAACACTGCCAGTGTATGTCCAGGTACCTGCTCTTTTTTAAAAAATAAATTTCACCTATAAAACATGGCTCTTGATTTCTAGACTTTGACCGTTACTCAGCCTAAGAAGGTTTTCTTCAATTATATCTTTGGTTATTCCTTCAATTGCAATTTTTTTTTTCCTGAAAAACACCTATATGTTTTTTAAACTTGGCCTACTCATATAAATCATTATCTCTTTTTAAATATTTACTTGCTTGTCCTTTTTTCTTGCACTCTAGAACACCATCCCAAGTTTACCTTTTACATCATTGGTGTGCTTTTCCACAGGGTTCGGTTTCTTCTTTGCTGCTTCCAGTGCAGGTTTGAAATATGTTATTGCATTTTTATTCCTCTGAAATAATCCCACGGCTTGTCTAGCTCTCTTTCTGGCTCAGTTTGATTTCTATTTCTCCTTATTTTACAGAAGTAATGTCGTTTTTTCGTTCTATTGGTGCTGAAGTTTTTGAAAAGTTTTCTTCTGGACATCCTCCCAAGTCTTCAGACTGGCCTTCTCTTCCTTGTCCCGCAGTATTGTTCTACAGTCTGCCTCTTTTCTTTATTTATTCATCTTCGTGTGCAAAGGTTTATGCAGACCCAATGATGGCCAGCCAACAGACTATAGAGCTTGCCTTTGGAACCATAAACTATCCCTTTGGGTGCTACTTGAATATCCTTCGTACATCTACAGTTGAAAGGATGGCTGTTTTTTTTTTTCCCCACTTCCTAGCTTCATTCCCAGGGGTCTTGTGGCATCCATGAAATTTGGCCCTGCGGGATTGAGGTATGATTTTCTTCTCTCTCCAAGGCATGAAAACCATAACCCCAACTGTCCAACAAATGCCCATAATAGGCTCTTTCTCACAGCTTTAAAAACTTATTTCTGATGGCTCCATGTCACCCTCAGGGTCCAGAGTGGCTCTGTCAGGGAGCAGAGTGGCTCCATCTTCCGCATTTTGCCCTATTGCTTGCTTTAGAGTTGCAGCCTTTAAAAGGAGACTGTAAGGTTTTGTGGAGTGCATATGTGTGCACAAAACTACTCTGGCAGCCTCAAAAGATATCACTCACATAGTAGAAGATCGCTGGCCAGTTTTAAGGTTGGTCTATTATCTGTGTCTTCAAGTCAAGCAGTGGGAGTGTAGAGGAACTAAACTCTCTTCTTACTAACTTGCGAAGAACTGGATCTCTTCTCTTCCATGAGGTAGAGCATGAATAGGTCACTTACTATTTCTCTCAAACCAGTTGTGTCTGCTCCTGATCCTGGGTTGATTCTGATATTGGGTTATAATCAGTCCTAATTTTCTGAGGTGTGGCGAGTGCTCACCATTCTTTATAAATCATTTTTTTGAGGGGAGAAATACATGCTACTAGAGAGATGCTAGTTTATATGAGCTTTACACTTTGCTCTTGAAGTTCAGTCCTCAGACCTGCCAGGGATTCACAAGGCTCTTGGATAAATGCACCCCATTGCCATCTCTTTCTCTCTTCTATGCCTGAATAATCAAAAGGTAGGAAAAAAGAGTGGGCCAAGACAAACATGGTTGACTTGATAATCCCCATTCCTAGGAAAGCTTGCCCGAGTCGCCAGGGCTTTGGGTAAGGAAATAGGAAGTATCCTCTTGTGTTTTCCATTCCAATGGGCAGGCCAGCACAGGCCACGGCGTTCCAGACGTGAGCTGGAGGCCGGGGGGCCTGCTCTTTAAACTCTTCGTAACACCTAGTGCATTGTCAGTTGCCCAAATGCGTTGCACAATACTGGTAGTAATTATAGCAGTCAGAAATCTGCCTTTCTGTCCAGGAGATGTGCACATTATTCCCATTGTCATCTCCAGAATTTTCTTCAACACAAGTGCCAGAAGGAGGACTTTATTTGTGGCTCTTGGAGTAGAGCATTACACAATGGAGGTGGGGGAGTGGCAAACTGGTAACATGACTGAGATTCCTCGTTGTCAGTGAACATTCCTCCCGAAACAGTTGTGTAAGAACAGTAATAAGGGTGGTCTTGTCTGAAATTAGGGGAGCCATCAGGGTATCCCTGCTCATTATTTCATTCCAACACAAAATTATCGAATACCTTCTACACACTTGCTATATCCCCTGCTCACGGAATGTATCTAGAGAGACACAAAGTTCTCATTTTGACCAGAGTGTACACTAGCTTTCTCCTCTACCTGAAAAGCAACTCCTGCTCATTTAGAGGAGATAATGAATTAGATAACAATAGGGGGGAAAGTGCAGGAAAGAAAGGGAAAAGATTGTTCCAGAAGGTGTTATCAAAATGCAAATTATCCCTAGAAAGGATGTTCCATTCCTGAGATTCGTTTATCAGATAAGCTAGTTGGAGTCTGAGAAGGGGCACCTTAGACAGGTAAATAGAACAACACCAAACCTGAGAAGGTGTATTAAGGTGGTGCATACCTTAGAACAATGTTTCGGGGATAGTGGGAGGTTGCCAGGCAAGGAGGAGGTCAGATTTGGTGTTACTGCTGAGTGGACCATGGAAAGGGTGTCGAAGACAAGCTTGTTTGCTTCACTGTGATGCCTGTGGTTGTCCGAGAACCTTTGAAAAACATTTCCTTCCAGCGCATCACACAGGGGCTCAGATGTTCCAATTTAGGCAGAACAGACCTTTCCCACTGGACATTTTCCCACGAACTTTCTTCATGTGGTCTCTTTGTGGGCTCTGTTCTCCTCCCACTCCCCCATTTCCCCCCACTATCTCTCCATCTCATTTTCTCCTCTTGCTCAGCCAACTTATTTCTGTTTACAAAACCACTATCCTGTTATCTCGTCTATTATCACATCTCACGAGGAACTGTTCTGGACTTAACTGATTCCAGCCTTTCCACCTTCTTTCCTTGGGGGTAAAGAGAGAGCAGAGAGAGCCTCACATATTGTGGGGGGGCCATGTTTTCTCCGGGTAAATTTGCTTATGGAACCATGAGTCTGTAGTCCAGAATGGCCACTTTTCTAATCTATGAGGGCCTAGTAATGTCCGTTTCCAACTGTTGAATACAGGAAGAAAAGCAGCCTTCGAACAGGCCTAACGCTGCCATTTTCTGGTCAGGTGCCTCTGAGCACTTTCCCTTGGGTGTGCTCTTTAATCCCCATGATAATCCTGTGAGGCAGGTTCCACTCAGCTAGGGTTTTCCGTATAAATATGTTCCAAACATTGCACAAGACATATCTATGCTAAAAGATTTCCTCAACCTCTGAAATTCAAATTTAAGTGTGTATCCTGTATTTTTATTTGCTAAATCGGTCAACCCGCCATTAAGCCCATACTACTGATGAAGTCATGTGACTTGCTCAGTGCACTTGATAACTGTTAGCTTCTTGCTCCTGTCCTTCTCTATGGAGACCATTCAAGCAGTCAAAAGAGAGGGAAGAAGGAAGGAAGGAAGGGAGGGAGGGAGGGAGGGAGGGAGGGAGAGAAGAGAGAAGGAAATCTAATTTAAGATAAGTGGATGTGCTCTGGCCTCCCACCCATTTGCCATTTCATTAGACATTCTCATCTATCGTCAGGAGCTCCCTGGCAGCACTTACATTCATAGAGGTCACAGCAAAGAGCTGATACTTAGGCTGAATCTCAACCAGAATTGTGACCTTTCTGAAAGGGACGTGACAAAGCAGAGAACCCAGAGGCCTTGGCATCCTCAGCCATGAATACAAGCCCTGGATTTGGCACTAAATCTATGCACCAGGTCACCTCTGTTAATTCTTTTTATGAGCTTTACTTTCTTTATTGAAAAATCAAGAGTGGGACTACTTACCTTCATTCTTTAGGGGGCCATGCCTTGTGGCATGGGACCTCCTCTAATACCAGACAGACCTGGGTTTAAATCCCAGCTCTGCCACTTACCAGATGTGTGATGTGGGCAAGTAACCTTATCTCTCTGTGCCTTGGTTTCCTCATCTATACAATGGAGAGAATGCTGGTGCAAAATAGAATGAAGGCTGTGTGGTTTTGAGGTGAGTCTTACTGATTAATTCTTTCATTGAAATGAACATTTAATTGGCAACCTAGTCAACTCCTCCCATAAACAGCTCCAGTCGGAGGCTGTGAATAAATGCCTAGCTCTGTTCTAGGAAAATAACTGGGGTGGCAAAGAAGCAGAAAACCCAGACTATGCCCTGAAGGACCAATGACTGGTATCCCAGGGGAGGAGCCCGATTGTACCAGGTGAAACAACAAGACAACAGAGTTAGTAGAGTGATGATTCAACGCAAATTCAGGCACGATGCTAAGGAAGAATGAATAGTGACAGTCATGTCACATGCTTTCATACCCATTGTTGTTTACCAAGGGCGTTCGCAGACTTTTGAGATGAAGTATAGAGGGGTCAGAATGAGGAGGGCTGGACATGGGAAGCTTCTTGGAGGATGGGGTCTTGGAAAAGTAATAGATTTGGATTGGAGGATGGCACCACTCACGGGACAAATCCCAAGTGCAAAAGTGGAGGAGCTGGTGACACCGGCCAAACATCAGAGGAGTTGAAGGCTGTCTGCAAGGATACTGAGGCTGTGGACTTTGCCCTTGCTGTTCCTTCTGCTGGAATGCTGTTCCCTCACATATTTATAGGGCTAGCTTCTCAGAGTTCAGAACGCAGCTCAGACATTATTTCATCGAACATACCTTTGTTGACCACCAAAAGTACCTTGTATCCCCCCAACCTGTCTCTCTACATCATATCACCATTTTATTTTTTATTGCACTTAAAAAATTATTCTTTTTGTAAGGTTTCATTGTTTATTCTCTATCTCCCCTACCAGAATGACAGCCTCATGAGAACGGGAACATTGGGTCCATAGTAGGTGCTCAGCGAACATTTGTTGGAGGAATACATGGGCAAGTAGGTAGGGCCTCAGATTCTAGTCTAAAGAATGAGGATTTTACAAAAAAATTAAGAGGGCTTCAATAAAAGCTATGTAGAGCTGTACCGCATGTCCCCAGAAGGACCCTTTTGTGACAAGAGTCAGTGGCTGTTCCTTTTTTCCTCTTTTCTTAAAATGAGGCTGGAGGTGACAGGAGCTTCTGGGCATGTTGCTGGGTGAGACTGGAACCTCCTCCGCTTGCAGCTGTGCTAGGGCTGTGGCACTCACCCTGGCTTCACAGTCAAGTCCCAGGGGGAAATTTAAAGTTTCCCAATTCCCGGGCTGCACTCCAGTCTAAGTCCAATAAAACCCAAGTCTCCGGGGAGATTCTGTGAGCTGTGCAACCGCGGGTGGGAACCTCTGTGCCAGGCACCACTGACGTCTCCTATGGATGCCAGGCGTGATTCACCGGCCTAGCTTACTCATGGTCAGAGACAAAGCAGACACCAATAACATTTCTCTTGATCAGCCTCACACCCTGCTTGGCATCTTCTGTGTGACATGTAAATAATATCAACCACAGTAAGTCACCTGAGGTCCACAGCATTGCCGAGGACACGATAAACAGAAGCTGAGCGTAGCGTTGCCAGCGAAGTTCTCAGGTGCGTTTCTATTTTTGATAACCTGCTTGAAATTAGCTGCACACTTCGACCCCCTGGGGAGGACCTGTCCTGGCCAGGCCTCGCATGCCATCTCGATGAAACATTATTTCGGGGGCTGGCAGTCCTGGCCTGGCTTCTGTTCTGCCAGCCCCGTCAGCCGGCTCAGTCCCAGCCTCCACCTTTATCGCCCTGGTGGCTGCCACATCCCCCAGCTTCTGTTTACCGTGTTCTCAGCGATGCCGTGGACCTAGAGTGCCTTACTGTGGTCGATATTATTTACACGTCACACGGAAGATGCCAAGCGGACATCGCCAGCAAATCTCATGTCCCTCTTCCGCAGCTGGCCCAGGAGGAGGAGGCTGTGGAAGGCCGGTGCCCTAAGGTCTCCCTCTTGGAAAGGGCCGTTGAAACTCCTTCACGTTTGATCCTTGCTTTTGAAATCTCAGAACTTGCCTTTGAAATGGTTTTTACTAAGTGTCATCCTTTCTTCCCACCCTCTGTATGCCGATATCTATGTTAATCTTCTCAGGCTGCATGTGCAATGTGACCTCTGATGAAGCCGAACATCTGGGCAATTATCCATAGACCTGTTTCTAATTAGACTAATTGGAATAGAATGAGTGGAGCTGCAGAGAGACCTGCTGCTCCCGACTGGGTTCTCAATGCCAAACAAAAGAGGCCACCAATCAGTAACTTAGGCGATGAATGCCCTGGAGCATTTCAAAACCTATTTTGCCCTCTTGCTCTCCTCCCTGCTCCCAACATTTCCTTCAGAATGTGATTTTCACGAAGAATCACGTCCACGTGTCTCTTTTTGGAAACCATGGGTAAGGACTGTAAACATAGCATTGGCTCTCCCTGATCTTTCAGTACCCAGAGAGCAAATTGTTTAATTAGTCCTCATTTAACAAGTATGTTGAATGAGTCACTTGTAAACAAATCTTTATTTAGCACCTACTATGTGTCCATCACTATGCTAGTCACGAGGGTACAGGGGGGATGACAGACAAT
The DNA here is from genome assembly GCA_004026545.1 of Mormoops blainvillei. Classification (NCBI taxonomy): domain Eukaryota; kingdom Metazoa; phylum Chordata; class Mammalia; order Chiroptera; family Mormoopidae; genus Mormoops; species Mormoops blainvillei. Next base: position 65,543 of record PVJD01008019.1, on the reverse strand, counting down.
AGATAAGCAGAACAAATAAATGAATAAACGGGGATGGGTTGATGCGAGATGCTGATACTTGCGGTAAAGGCAGTGCCGTGACTGAGAAGCGGGTGGAGGGGAAGACCATTCCTTATCTAGTGGCCTGGCAAGGCAAGGTGGTCAGAGCTGGAGAGAGCTAGTGTGTGGTGGGGGCTGGGAGGCTGAATAAGATGTGGTCATTTGTCCCACAGAGCTCCCAGGCTACTCGGGGATATGAATAAGACAAATAATGGAAAAGAATATATTAAGGCCTACGATGGAGTTGTGGTGTCTCAACAGCCACCGTGGAGACAATCCTGGATGGTGTGGAAGGGAGTCTGGGTGTGCTCCGAGGCCATGGATGGGGATGAGGCTTGACACGGGAGATGGCAGCCGGTAATGGAGGGGGTGGCACGTGCTCTCAGGTGGGCTCCTGGGCCACTCCGGGAGAAGGGGAGGTCCGGGCAGGGGCGACTGCAAGTGCGGAAGTCCCAAGGCAGAAATAAGTGTGACAGGTTTGAGGAAAAGCAAAAAGCCCTATGTGGTGTCTGGTAAGTGAGGGGACATGGGGGTTCCAGAAGGAGCCAGAGGTGAAGGAACTGAGAAAGCAGGAAACCCAGATATGAAGCCATTGAAGGGTCCAGGCTAGAGAGGATAGAGGCTTGGCTTGGGTGATCGCTGTGGAGGTGGTGAAACATGGAAAACTGAAGGTGTTTGGAGCAGTAGGACCAATAGGACTTCTGATACCTAGTCCTTGAGGATTGAGGCATGGGAGGAGTCAAAGATGACTTCGGTTTGAGCAGCTGGGTGGATCGAGGTGGTTATGAGATAGAGAAGACAGAGAAAGGAACTGGTTCAGGGGGGTGAAATCAAGACTTTCTTTGTGTGCACTTAGAACAAGAGGCTAATTAGACATCCCCGTGGAGAGGAAGCAGCAGCCCTTGAAAGGCTCAAGGTTTAAGAGTGGCAAACCCTTCTAGGCGCTAGAATGCCAATAGATTGCCAGCTGTGGGGTGGGAAGCGACCTGGAATAGGGATGTGTCTGCAGGTGGGGGCCCATCCAGGTCTGTCGGGTCAATCCAAGTGGGAAAGGGCGGGAGGAGGGCGGGAGGCATGAATCCATTTGACCTCTATCCGCACCTTAATTTGCTTCCTCGTGCAACAGACCGCCTCAGGATTCCGTTTCAGGGTTGACTACCTCAGCACAGATGGGTGAGTCGGTTAGACAACAACACAGCTGTTGTTTAGGGAGTGCTTGGCAGGGGCCCATCTGTGTGCCAAGGGTTTCCAATACTTCATCTCATTAATCAGCACCAAAAGGCTTGGGTACCAAGAGGACGGGTACAAGTCCTCGCCGTACCCATAGATGTAGCTGGTGCTGCTGCTGTTTTTGGTTAGCTCAAAATGACACCGAATAGGTGACCTCTGAAAACACCTCCTGTTAGCAGGTGGAGTTGCCCTGTTTGTCCTAGAGGTGGCATTGTCCTCATCTACGAAGGGCCTTTTTCCTTTTGGTCCTGAAGTAGGGGAGCTTCTAAACTATTACCGCTCCATTTTACATGATGAGGAAACTGGGTCTCAGGAGAGCAAGGCAGTTTCTTAGAGTGACACAGCCTGGGAACAGAGTCACCAGGAGCCTCTCCCTGCACTTTCTCTCTCCTCAGCCCCAGCTTTTAAGTGCTGCACGAGGCTTAGGTGTCGGGAGATGCAGTAGGCGTGGCGGTGCCTGCGAGGTCATCGCGACAAATTAACATTGCAGAAGGAAGAGAAGATGTGTATGTCAGCCCTCTTATCTGACACACTGAGAAGGGCAGTCAGCCATGTGTATTTAAGCTGAAAGCAGAGCATCGTTATGATAAAACGTACATAATTTTATTTTTCATATGAAGCATCCAAATGTATACTGATTTGCTGAGAACTTTTCTCTGCACATGAGTCACTGGTGGGCACTCAGTATTGTCATTTACCCTTTTTTTTTTTTTTTTAGTGTAATACATTTTTATCTAGTCTTCGCAGGGCATTCAATTTAGCTTTTGTAAACACAAGAAGTCTTTCTTTTTGCACTTAACAATTAATCAGCTTGTTTAATATTTAATTAAGTTACATAATTACAACAGTGAGTACAATATGTATGAACAGATTTGGGAATAAATACAATGTGCTCTTGCAAGATGCATGAGCCCCGGAGAGGGAGGACTTCCTACCCAGTTGCACACCAGCCTCCAGCCTTCGGGGCATCTAGGGCACCAAAAGGCTGTAAGTGAGGTTCGATTAGGAGAGGCCCTACTGATACAAATACACACACAGTGCATATTTGTATGTGCCAGACACTTGAAGTGACAGAAATATGTGTGTGAAAATGATTTTGCTTTTCTGATTGTTTTTTCTTCTGGCTCAACCTTTTTCAAAGACCGGTTCTAACTTGAACTGGTTCAGTAGGATTTAAAGAAAATTAATACTTGGATTGGGTTCAGACTTTGACCAATTAGTGTGTACATTTTGGTTTGTGAGTCATATTATCCGGGTCCACATTACTCACAGTGAGAAATGATTCAAGACTAATGCCTTTTTCCTTCTAAAGTCTAAAAATGCCCCAGGCTTCTTTTGTCCTGAGATGGTATTGTTCTAAGCAATCCTGAAGTGACAGTTATTGGGAACCAAAATCATTCACAGGAAGAGGCTGACATGTAAACCCGCTGTCTTGATTCTGACACTGAAGCAAGTCCTTTCCCCCCTCTCTGCTTGCATGGTTCAGTGTTGTCTGAACACATTTTGAGCTCATTGAAAATTGGTTACCGTAGGAACAGAAGGCGTCAGTGTTTCTGGTTTAGCTCCAAAGAAGCCACAGAGTATCCTCTTTGAAACCTAAGGACAATTCCGTGGGTACCAGGCGTGGAGGCCTGAGGAGCCCTCAGCCATACTGCCCTCTCTGCCCAGACCCGGCACGAACTCCGCCATTCCTAATGGAAGTATCATCAGTGGCACATGCAGGGCAATTTGCGTGGTTTACTTGGATTCTTCCCATGGCTCCTTTTTCTAAAAGCGTCCCTTCCACTATCTTGTGTCCTTGTGCTATTTTTAAGAAGCCAAAATCAAAAGTCCCCCTTCTAGTATAGACCAGGTGGTAATGGATGAAAATTTAAGACATCATTTGAACCCATGTGTAACTTCACACAGATTTACAAGGAACTAGGTCTCTACCTACATCTGTACCTATACTGATGTCTTCTATCTACCTATATATGTAACCATAGACATGTGTGATACATGGCTTTGTAGACAGACTTACATTTCTGAGTTCTGTCCACTGAGTGGGCCTAGAAGCAGTGACACCCCAGTAGCAATGAGCATACTCAGTACCCAGGTCTTGGTTTCTATTACCATCATCTAATAAAAGGAACCAGGACACCTTAGCAAATGGCAGATTTTAGGACTTGGGAACAGAATATACAGAATGAGCCTGAAATATCGTACAGTTCCAGAAATTAAAGGAGCGCTAAAAAGCCAAGTGAAGGAGTGTGTCAAAGGGACACCAGAGCCAACTGTAAGAGCTCCCAACAGACAAAGCTAGAACAATTTGAGCAACAAAGTAAGTAATATAGTATTGGATTATCACCCAAAGTACACAATACATTGTTCATAAGTCTACACTATTTATTTATAGGTATAAATAAATTATTAATTAGGGAAACGATGGGAGAACAGGCAAACTTCCCGTACAGGAGAATCCCAAATAATTTATGTAAAATTCTCCACTCAAGGAAGTACACCCTAACTCCCAAACCCTGAAGTGTGGGCAGTCCACAGTGGCTTCCTTTTCATGAGTATAGTGGAGATGGATACCTGACAAGCACGACCTGAGCCAGGTGGTCAACGTCAGCAGTGACAGGTCACGTTGACGGCATGATGTGATGTGATGGAAATGGCACCTCACCTCTCTGATCTTCTTCCCTGACCCCATAACCCCAGTCTAACCATGAGAATAACAGCAGACAGACCCAGATTGAAGGGCATTCTGCAAAATACCTGCCCAGGTTGACAAAAAAGAGGGAAGTCTGAGCGAACGTCACAGCCTAGAGGGGCCTAAAGACAGGTAAAAACTAAATGTCATATGATATTCTCATGGGAACCTGGAACCAGAAAACAACATTAGGTAAAAACTAAGGAAATATGAATAAAGTTCGGACTTTACTCAATTATAGTCTACCAACTTTAGCTCATAAGTTGTGACAAATGTACCATATTAATGTTTGTGACATGGGGAATGGAGAGTAGGGTATATGAGATCTCTTTGTGATATAATTACAACTTCTCTGTACTTCTAAAATTTACAGAAATAAGACAAAACAAAAAAATAAAAAGATGATTTTGAAAAACCCCTTTCTGGCCACTTCTTTACTTTCTCCTGACTCCGTGCCTCCCAACAACATTCTGGTCTGCGCCCTGTGCCCTGGTCATGCAAGGGACCACAGTGGCACAAGCAAGCCCTGACAGCTCTCGTTTGTTGATATGGAGAGCTGAGTACCATCTCTGGCACTCTTATTTTTTGGCTTATCTGTTTTTAGGGAGCTTATCTGAGGCATTTTTATTGGCTGTAATGTGGTCTGAGACACAGTTCGCTTGCAGCCTGGAGGTGTCCTGGGCACCGACCTCTTGCTGTTGAAGAAGCCAGATGCCACCCTGCTGGGTCAGAGTCCCATTACTCTGTATACTGAGAACACAAATGTGCCCATAACATCTTAATTTGTTAGTCACCATTTTATAGCCACTAGTAAGCACACCGTGACATGTATTCTTATACTGTTTGCTCTATTTGCTATATGTTGGTTACAGAAGCAAAGCGATTTCCCAAGGCCCACATGTTCCTCGCTTACGCATCTCCAGTGACCGCCATTGCCCAAAGGGCCAGGCCCACGCTTGGCAGGCAAAACCATCGCTAATGTGATTCAAGCAAACGCTTTGGCAGCTACACCACCTGCCTCCCCAGCCCTCTCCTTCCTTTCACCACATTCGTGCTCCAGGAAAATGGGTATCACTGCTTTCTGAACACATCACATAGCCTTATGCTTCTGAGCCTCTGCCCATGCCCTTCGTTTCATGGTTCTCTGGAGACCTTCTATGCATTCTTCGAAACCCCACACAAATGTACCTCTTCAAAGCATTCCCCATTTGCCCCAGGCAAAGTTGCCTGTTCCCTCTTCTTGCTCATGGATAGAGCTTTACATGCCTGTGTTCATATACTTACATCATTCTGTTGAATAGAGGCATCTGTCCCTATGACTGGCCTGGGAATGAACCGCCCCAGGCATAGCCAATGTTCTGCTTATCATTGTATCCCCAGAGCCCAGCACAGTGATTGGCAGACAGTGGGGAATTCAGCAGGTGAATCAATACAGACCGATTCCCATGTACTTTGTACTATTTGTCCAACAAAGGCAGTCAGTCGTGTGATTTCTGGAGTCAGCCGGCCCTGAACTTCAATCCCAACTCTATCACTTGCAAATGAATTTAGACAGGTTACTTAAGGCCTCAGTTTCCTCAGCTGACAAATGGGAGTAATATTAACCTCACAGGGCTGTTAGGAAGATTAAATATGGAAGTATGCTATTAGCAGTGCCAGACACAAATAATCATCCAATGAATGATAGCTAAAATTATTAGACCAAAATGTCCATGCTCTCCTGACAGACCCCTCTATGTCTGGCAACATGTGGCTATGAGACAAACATCTTGGAACAGAGAGGCTATCGGTTTGGAGCAAATCCATTTAAGAGTCAGCCCATTGACCTCGATCCTGTTGGCACTGTGCCCAGCCTAACTGTATTAGAAGATCAGATGGAAGACGCAAGTGGGTCAAATGTCTACAGACGCAAGGCCAACCGTGTAAACCAGGTAACAGATTAGTGGATTTTACCTCTAGTTATATTTCTCATAGGTGAGCCAACTGTTTCCTTGCTGCTGGTTTTGATGGCTGTCCTTGGTGACTAGTAATAAATATAACAGTTTGCATTTCCCGAATATGTTTGAATTTCACAAGTCACGTATTTCTAGGACAAGAGCCAAAACTAATCAACCAAGTCTTTGGAAAAGCAGCTGACGGAGGCATAATCCACAACAACTTTAATTAACATTGAGGTTTTGAAATTGAACACACAGAAGGAAAATTAATGAACTGGTTAATTTTGTCTTCCCTGTATGTTAACCATTTAATCTTTAACCAGAACGCACATACCCCTGTGCAATACATAGCCTCCTAAATATTTTGTTACAAGTGGATAGGGTTTTTTTTTTCATCAACTACTGATTTCATTTTTGCTTACAAAGCACTCAGTTACCATGCTAAAGCAAAGTTAAGGGGCAGCCCAGCCACTTGCTAAACCAGCGTGCAAGGGTGACTTTCCCAAGCATCTTGAGGCCGCCGTCTTTGACTTAAACAGCCTGGCCTGGCTGCACTGCCGAAGCTGCCAAGAAAATAAACCAGGGCTCTTGAAGGATTTTCATGGCGGAGTCACATTTGCAAATCTGGCTTGGAATGGGCTCTCAACAAAGATGGCTCCTCCCTGTACTCCTGCTGCTCCAGCTTGGTTCAGTGCAGGAGGGCTAACAGCAGTTTCTGGAAGTCCCCTGAGGTGTCCGAGCGAACCATGTTGGAGAGGGACTTCTGGTACTTCTCTTGGAACTTGGCTTTTATCCCCTGTAGGTCCACCTGTGGGAGAGAGCGCAACAGAAATGGAGACGACCGTGTTTGTAGCATGTTCACTATAAGTGCAGGTAGGCACAGTACTAAGCGTGCCATTCCCATTTACTCATTTATGCCTCAAAACAGCCTTTAGAGGTAGGGACTGTTATTCTTCCTATGGTGTGTGGAAGAAAAGGGAAGCTGAGTTCTCCCCAAAAGTTGCAAAGGTTGTCTCTGCGTGTGTGAGTATATTCCAAGAAAACTTGATGGCCATTGAAACTTGGATTTCATATGATTTTTATACATTGAAAAGTATTACTTTACTTTTGAACTTTTTATAGTTATTTTTTAAAATGAATCATTTTGAGGTAGTAGGACTGGACAAAACACAGACATTGTAAATGAAGCCTTTTTTTTTTCTCATACCCTGATCAGCAAGGATGTTAGTGCTGGTCAACAAAATTCAAATCAGTATCACTTTGTAGGACTTATTTTGAATCTGATGTATTGAAAGCTTGAAAACCTAGGTGCTAGAAGTGGAGAGAGGACTCAGGATAAGAAGAAATTAAAGGACTGTTCTGTTCCAAAGACTCCTACAACTTAGTAAGGGAAAAAGACAAAATTCCAGATAGAACATAGGGAGTCTCATAAAAGAAGTCTGGCATGGTCCTTAAGCAGGAATTTTGTTGGGGTTTTTTCTTATATATTTTTTAAATTTAAACTCTCTTGCTTTCTAGACAGACCCACAAACCATCATTCAAGTTCCGGTTCTTTTTACTCCCACCTATTAGAGAGCTGAACAGGAGAGAGATGAGAACAGGAGAAAGTGGGTGAGTGAGGAATTGTTCCAAGTGGGTGCTGAGCGGGAGAGAGACCGGAGCAGACAAGTGGTGCCTGTCTCTCTGCTCTCCTGGCCTGTGCCCTGTTTGCCTGGGGATGGAGCAGAACGGGGGTCGATGTGGGGGGCACACTGCGGCTCTGTTCTTGTACCATGATGCTTTGGTGCATTAGGGGTTCTGGTCAGTGATACTGGGCTGGGCGCCGAAGCACTCAGTGGGGATGGTCCCCATGCGGACATGACCCAGGCATGAGGTTTGTACTGAGATGAGCAGAGCACCTTGGAGTGAACACTCCATGGCCCTCATCAGATTGAACGTGGAACCCTGAGGAACCCTCCAGACCCATCTGTCCCTCTGGGGCCTTTTAGAATCCCTGCCCTGCTCTGTCGCCAACCTGCTCCTTTGACTTCAAGACGTTGATGGGCAGGGCTGAGTTGCTAAGGGACAGAGAGAGAAGACAGAGACCTGGAGAGATTAGGGAAAGAGTGAGATTTGGAGCCACAAAGGAAAGAATGAGGACTGCAGAAGGGTGACAGAGATGTCAGAGAAGAGAAAGAGGGGAGAGAGAGGCAAGGACTTTAAGAGAGAAAGAAAAATATGAATAGTGGAGGAGGAGGATAAGAAAGGGGGGAGAGGAGAAATTCCAGGAACAGAAATAAAAATGAAAGGACACTCTTGTTGCTAAGTTATATTTAAAAACAACAATGTTATTTAAATGTTAAGTATTGTTTGTCAAAAGCTGTGGGCCAGAATTTGGGTTGGTAGCTTTCTCCCTTCATTTAACAATTTTTTGAGTGAAGATGTATGTGGTTTTTAAGTACTCCATTACACTTCATGCTCCAAGGTTTCTCCTAGTGCAGCTGAAATGTCGTTCTCCCCTCCCCCCACCACACACACAGACACACACACAGACACACACACACACACACACACACACACCCTCTATTTCTTGTCATTTCTTCTGTGTGTGGCTCTATATTCCAGAACATTTGCTATGAATTTTCCCGGTTACTCCCAAGCTTTGGTCTACTCATCCCCCTGCCCCTTTCTTAGACATATGCATTCAGAAAGGGAGACAGTATCTTTCCTAACAGGGCAAAAGTTGGTTCTTACAGGGTGAAAAGAAGCCTCAATCTTTTTATGTAAAAGTACCTATAAATGGAACTTAAGCAGATGTACAGTATATTTGTGGTGTTAACATTTCTTGATGGGGAAGGGAGGTGACAATTAAGGGGAAAAATGGGTCCAAAAAGGCTCCTTAGACGGCAATTAGTAATTTTAAAAAGGTTGAGAAACGTTGCCTTGCACTGATGTGTTTCTTATGCACAACTGGGCTTCTGCACAATTAAAGGCCTCGTTCGGGATTTAGGAAATCGTTTGCTCATTGTCCTCGCTGCTGGGTAGCCTAGTCCCGCACTAAGTTTTCAGTGTCTCGGTGTTGTACCCCGTAAAATGGAGCTGAACCCAGCTGTACCACCCAGAGGGACCCCTGAAGGTCCCCCTGCGCACCACCATGAGCTTTCCGAAGCTGCAGGTGACAAAAAGAGAAGCAGCTATGATTATTGTGGTTTTTACAAAAAGAAGCAGGTTGAAGCACAGCACAAAGCGCCTTTCACAAAGTCTGGGGAGGCAAAGGATGTCTTTGTTTTACTTTTTCTGTAAATAGGCCCTTAGTGAAAACTAGTTGCCGATGACGCCCGTGGTGGCAAAAAGAGAAGTCGCAGCCTGCCACTTCGGAGTCGAGGGTGTCTTACCTGAGCCCTGGTCACAAAGATGTGAATTAGCGTGTCCTCATCGGTCCCCACACCCTTCATGGCCTTGTACAGACAATCAGCAAAGTAGCCCTCCTGGTCGCGGGCACACCTCACTGGCCAGAGGAGAGGAAAGAGAACGTGAGGCAGTCACATTTTGTGGAATAACAGGGAGACCCTCGAGGGAACAGAGATGGCCCAGAGTGTCACCTGGCCACCCTGGGAGGTGACAGGATAGTGAGGCAGATGTTTGAAAGGAGAGAACTTCCTACTGTTGTATAATGGGATCTGGAGGATTCCCCAGGTCAGGGCACCTGGAGTCTTCAACCAGAACTGAGTCAAGACCCCTCCTGACATAGAAGAGCCCCTCCTGTTCCCCTAAGACCCCTCGGTGGTGGAGGAACCCTCAGCCATCCTCGGGCTGTGCCCACCAAGCTCCTGCTTCTCGCCAGCAGAAGTAACATTTCGTATCTAAATGAGATTTCTGAGGCTGGAGTCGGTCCGGAGAGGAAACAGATGGGCCAGCATCCTTGCTGTAAGCAAACTTCATGTTGGAGGCTCCCTCCGTTGGCCTGCGGCCTGCTTCCCTGTGCTCAACAACCTTCCTTCCCTTTGCTTTTCCTCACTGGGTTTGTTTTGTGAGCCTCATCTCTGGCTCCTGTCCAAGTTCCCCACTGACCTCTTAGTTTGCAACCTGAGATGTGGGCTGGAAGAAAAGCTTGATCCCGCCTCCCGGTCCCCTTCCAGTGATGCTGCCAGTTGCTCTTCTCTGGCCCCTGCCTGCCAGCTTCGATCTGATCCACAAATTAATGGAGCATGACTTTAGCCTACCAAGCAGGAGGTAGGGCGCATCTCTGCGGGACTGATCATTCTTCCCGCCCCTCCTCCCAGGCTCACAGGGGTCCGCACTGACTAACGCTTTGGGGGAAACGAACCATTTACTCTTTAGGTTGTTAACATTTACCTGGAATGCTTCACATTTTGATGTTAGTGATTAATAACAAGTGATAACTTCAGCATAAGCATGTAATACACAGCCTTTATACGTCCTTAATGGGAACTCTTGTTTCTAGGTCATTGCCCATGTGATGGATGCTTATGAGGAAGGGACAGGAATAGGATTAAAGCAGCAGAGTCTAGGTCGAGGGTTTTCTTTTGTAGGACGTGTGTCAGCCGTCAGAGCATCCACGGAAAAGAAAAACCCAGACCCAGGTGTCTGACCCTTCCAGCCAGAGGACAGTCCAAGAGCTGCTGTCTTAGGGGTGGTTGTGGGGGGACCTGTCAATTTGGGGAATAGCATGTTTGGAACTCACTGTGATCCCCAGGTGTTCTGAGCTAGTGGCCTCGCCGTGTTTTCCTGAGGACCCTCATGTGTGCAGTGCTAACCAATGCCGAGATGTCTGTCTGCCTAACGTCAGTGTTCTCCACACCCACACGGGGGTCTGCGCCCCGGCACTGCTTCTTCCCAACAGTTGGGGGAGAAAGCCCTAGCTTTTCTTCTGTCTATACTCTGTGCCTGGTGAACAACCTCAGCCCTGAGCAGCGGCAGGGGGCCCTCAGACGTTCACATGGGGCTTGTTAGGGAAGATGCGGGAATAAAGGTGGCGAGGGAAGGGCTGGGCTGCCAGCCGCTGTGCTGTCTCCTACTCCTCCTTACTCCAGAGCAGGGGTTCTTGAACTCCAATGAGCATGAGGCAACCCCTTGGGGATCCTGTCAAAGTGTGGCTTCTAGCCTCCATTCCTGGAGTTTCTTTTTCTTTTCTTTTTTTTTTAAAGACTTTATTTATTTAGAGAGAGGGGAAAGGAGGCAGAAAGAGAGGGAGAGAAACATCAGTGTGTGGTTGCCTCTTGTATGCCCCCACTGGGGGTCTGGCCCACAACCCAGGCATGTGCCCTGACTGGGAATTGAACCGGCGACCCTTTGGCTCGCAGGTCAGTGCTCAATCCACTGAACCACACCAACCAGGGTCATTCCTGGAGGTTCTGAGTGGGTCACCTCAGTAGGGCTCAGGAAGCTATATTTCATACGCCTCCCCATAGGCGATTCTGTTGCAGGCGGCTTGGGGACCCCACTTTGAGAAGTGTTGTTCCTGAGGTTGCAAGTGGTGGCGGTCATTTGGTCTCCTAGCCTCTCCTCCTTGATTTTAGCCATAATTTGGTGTCTTTATGAGTTAGGTGGGAGGAAGGGGGTAGGGAGCTATCCTGAAAATGTAGCCATGAAGTCATGTCTACTATCTGTGTGGTTTATTCTCAAGGTCTTTTCTAATCACTTTTACGTTTGCTACCACTGGAGTGCAGCTAATTCCTGCATTTCGTGGTCCCCAACTTCAGGGGCTGAACCTCTTCTTCCTCCAGACCCTCCTTGCTCTGGCTGTTTTTGTTTTTATCATTACTGTAGCCTACTCTGTTAACTGTGTATCCGCCACCGTCTGTAAGCCCCTTAAGAGCGGAAGCTGGACCTGTCTACCTCTGATCCCCACAGCTAGCGCGACCCCTGGTCCAGGCACGTGCTAAGTGAATGTTAAAGAACTGAATGGTTTTAGTACCATTGATATTAAGAATGATTTCATTACCATTAATAATTAGCATTAATAAAGATTAATATTACTCTTTTGACTGAACTCTGGTGTTCTCCGGATTCTCTGCACTGTCAGTACAGGGAGGGTTTGGAGCCTCTGAGCTGGGGCACAAGTAGACCTCTCCGTTCGCCTAAGACACTCATTCTTTACTCCCTAAGGACAGTCGGCCAGGTGTCTTCATTCAGTGTGGGGCAGGGATTTTAGGCCTCTGTACATCACAATAGAAGTCCTGCTAATTTGAATGCAAAATGAGGATGGAGTTTTTAAAAAATCAATTGCTGACATTGTTCAAAGAAAAAAAAAAAAGAAAGAAAGAAAAGAGAAGACTTGGCAGTTAGAGCACATTTTTTAGCTTCCAGGGCTGCTTTTTCGGTTCTTCCTCTCCTTCTGGGGCTGCACCTCTCCATGTTTTGTGCCATTTGAGACGGTGCCATGGACAATGCCTTCATTCCAGGGCTTGCAAAAACGAAAAAGAAGCCTGCCAGACACAGCCCCATGCCCACCTATCTCTCTGCTATTTCCTGCCCCTGGGCTACACCTGGAGAGAGGTCCTGGTGCTTGCCTGGCACGGTCAGGATCTGGTCTCCCTCCCATTGCTTTCTAAACAGACCTCATTCATTCCAAATGTTGAAAGAAACCAAATGGAAAAAGACACCCTTGAGCCATCAGGCATGTGCAGAAACTTGTTCATGAATCCAGAGCCTGGGCACTTTTGAGTGTGTCATATGGACTACATACTGCTCCCCGAGACTGGACAATGGTCCCAGGCTGTTGACAGGTGCTCTCAGGGACCTGTAGTCTCAATGGGATTATAGTGAATGCCATGGTGTGTACCCCAGATGACCTCTTCAGGACAAAGTCCAAGTACTACCTGCTGGCTGCATACAACTGAGTCCCATCCCAGGAATTGTTCTCCAAGGAAGGAACAGCCTTACCCAAGGTTGCAAATGCCCCTGGGTTGCAACCAATTGGCTGCTTGACGTGGGGTGCAAAGACCTGGCCCCTTTGCGCACTTTCGACATGGGGCTTCAGGATGCCTTGGGGAGCAGCAAAGTCCCTGTCGCAACTGCATCGCATTCATTCTCTCCCTTGCCCAATGCTGCTTGGACGTGTTGTTCCCTAAACTATGCTGCGAAAGCCTCCTACACGCAAACCTCCATCTCTGAGTCTGTCTCCAGGCAGACCAACCTAAGTCAGGGACCCTCCTAGCTCTACTTTACCGAGAGTTAAGTAGGCCTTCTGCAGGTCTCCCGATGTTTCTGCTTCAATGGCCTCTTCGATGTCTTTACCAATGAGCTAGAAAGACAAAGTCCAGCCATTAGCCTAGGTTTTGCTTTTGGTGCACTTGGGGTTCTTCCCCCACAAAACACTAAACTTGTCCTGACTGGTATGGCTCAGTGGGTTGGTTATCATCCCGCAAAATGAAAAATTGTGGGTTTGATTCCCGGTCAAGGCACATGCCTGGGTTGCAGGTTCAGTCCCTGGCTGGGGCACATATGAGAGGCAATCGATCTATGTTTCTCTCTCACATCGATGTTTCTCTCCCTCCCTTTCTCCCTCTCTTCCCCTCTCTCTAAAAATAAATAACAAAACGCTAAACTCTCCCAAATTTGGTCACGTGGCCTTAAGAAACTCTTATCTGGCCTCCTGGCTTAAAGGACTGAAGGTGGTTGTCCCCCAGTGGGGGGCTCTTATGGCTGAGGAGTTAGTCCAGATTTGACCCCTAATGGATTTGACCCCAGTCAGGACCACATGCTAAGCCTCAGTTTCCTCCTCTGTAAAATCAGGGAATGGAAGAACAATGAACATATGCTATATCAATAATTCTTTATATTTACATATAATACTGAGTTTCTTATGTGTTTTTTAAAAAGATTTTATGTATTTATTTTTAGAGGGGGAAGGGAGGGAGGAAGAGAGGGAGAGAAACATCAATGTGTGGTTGCCTCTCAGGTACCCCCTACTGGGGACCTGGCCTGCAACCCAGGCATGTGCCCTGACTGGGAATTGAACCAGCGACCCTTCGGTTCACAGGCTGGCACTCAGTCCACTGAACCACACCAGCCAGGGCTGAGTTTCTTATGTGTTTTGAACATTTTTTCCATTTCTAATTTTCCAGGAGGTTGTGGCTATAGTCATCTTACCCACACCTTCCTTGTTGTCTTTGTCCTGGGACTGGGGACAAACTACAGTTTGGGTGAAATAAGGAGAGGCTGTGAAGTTCATGGTCAGAACTTCGTCTGATGTTTCTGATAGAGTGGGGCCGCATGGGCTAGAAGCAGGGGGCTGACCACATCAAAATGTTACTTGCTTCCCTTCTGGGGTGATTCCCAATGATCCTATATTTGCCACCAGCTCACATGTTGCTCTGCACAGTGTTACACATTAGGTTTCTTTCCAAATATTTATAGAAGCTGAAGTTCAGAGTGAAGTATCACTGTGCTTAGCACAAGTACCGCCTGGGCCACGCTCAGGACAAGCAAGTAGAGAGAACGGAGAGCTTTTTGTCAGGTTTGGGAAATGTGCCTAAGCGTTAGAAATACTGAGACATCTTTCTTAGAAATTATCTTTAGAGGATATGACACAATTGTGATTCTATAAATGACTGGGGCCCTCAAGGACACAGCAGTAGAGTTTATGCAGTTTGTTCTGAAAACAAAGGTAAACAAAATGTTCTTTGTGGTGCCAGCACAGTAGATGTGGGGGCAGGAGGGTCCAGATCTCATGACGCCCATTGCTCGATCTCACCGTGGGTCACACATCTAGGGGCTGGTGTGTGTGATGGATTAGAAACAGAATTCATTGCGGGGCTTCAGGCTTGTCCTTTCCTTAGCTGTTTTCCACCTTTTGGGGGTTTGATGTGGGAGCTGGTATTGCAGAAGGGACTGTTATCACTTTCCCATAAACAGGGCTCCTAGTCTATAGACTGAGATTGCATTTCAAGAGAACATTGTATTCACACAGGTCTGTGTTTACTAAAAAACTCCTTACATTAAAACCCTGTCTGTTTCTATTGTTAAGACTGGGCCAGACAGTGCTTTTCAATTTTCTGTAGCAGTTTAGCCTACACAATAGATAAAAGCAGAAAAGCAGAGCTGTTTTGGGGCGGCAGCAGACAAGTTCCTTATGCTAGCTGAGGCAGCAATGCCAGGTTTCTGCCCTGTCAGAGTCTCCTCTTTGCACAACTCCAGGGGGCACTATTCACACAATACAATGACAAGGCATTGCCCTCCTCTACCTACTTCCTGCCCCATCCCCTTCCAGGTAGCTACTAAGGCACCGCCAGGGACGCCATGGAACACAAATGAAAATCGATTGATTGGCTCCAAGTAATTGTGACCCTTCGCAAATGGCACACTTTTCACTTCCTGGAACACTTAATTCTTGGGAGGCTCTTGGACAGAACCAGGCTTTCTGATCTTGGCACAAAAACACATTGCTGGGGTGAATTTCAGACAACGCTCAAAGGCTTCCAGTTACCAGGTAGGGAGATTATTAGAAAAATAGAGGTAAAGCCAATTCCACAACGCCCCCACCCCAGCCCCAGTTAATGTTGTGCTCACAGTAGAACCCTATATACTGGCTTTGACTACAGCAATTACGGGTTGAAGACTCTGGAATGGGCTTCGGGCCACTGATAAGGGAAGGGGAAAATGGTGAGGGCGTGGTCGGGGGGGGCAGTGAGCCTGGGCTGGGGGTATGTGCACCTACCATTGATAATGAGCCCTGTTTGGAGAACTTAGTTTGGTTTTATAAATATACACCTTTCATTACTTGATAGACTTGGGGGCATGATACAACAGAGTTTGGGGGATCTCTGTTGCTTGGGCTGGGGGTTTCTGAGAGCATCAGTAGTTAGGACACAGTCTTAGAAGGCAGACAAAGGGTAAAAACCTGAGTTTTTGTGCCAGAAATTACAATTCACCCCTATTCCGGGATAACCTATGCCATATAATATGCTCGAGTGATCTGACACTAACACCTATTGCACACCAGAGACTAAATGCTTTACTTCTGTTAATTCATTTAACCCCTACTAACCCAGTGAAGTAGATACTATTATTATCCCTATTTTACAGATGAGGAAACTGAGGCGCAGAACCCTTAATAGCTGCTCAAGGTCGTACAGCTACTAGCATAGAGCAGACCTCTTAAACTTTAACCTGCACCAGAATCTGCAAATTTGTTGAAACACAGACCGTAGGCCCCCAGCCAGAGAATCTTACTCAGTAAGCCTAGAGTGGGGACTGAGAATTCTCATTTTTACCAAGTTCTCAAGTGATTTTGATGCTGCTGTTTCAGGATTAATTTTGAGAATGAGCAGTCATAGGAGTGTCCGACCTGTGGCCCACAGGCAACATGCACCCCAGATGGCTATGAATGTGGCCCAACGAAAATTGTAAATTTACTTAAAACCGTTTTTTGCTCATCAGTTTTCATGTGTTTGTGTATTTAATGTGTAGCCCAAGACAACTCTTCTTCTTCCAGTGTGGCCCAGAGACACCGAAAGGTTGGACACCCCTGGCTCAGGTCGTCAGTAGTTCACACACACACACGCTCACATACATGTGTGTTTTTAGAGTCATCGGCAGGGACAGCCGTCCTCAGAGCCTTCACCCACGGCCCCTAGAAGGTCTAGGTCATAGGGAAGTTTTCAGATCCATCTGTGCAGCCCCAGGCACGGAGGCCTGGGCAGCGCAGGGTCAGCTGCCTTTGATCGTGACTCTGGGCACGCTTTGAAAGCAGGGGGCCTTCAAGGCTTATATATACAGTGATGATAAAATTCCAAAGCTTTATTGTCTTTTCATCTGCTGGCAACACTTAGGAAACACTATTTTGAGTGAGGAGCGGCCAACGCCAGCCGAGGTAGGAGCTCAGGCTGGGGAATCTTGGAGTTCTCTTCCACTTTCTGCTACCGACTTGCTGTGTGGTCCTGATAAGTTACAGATGGCTCCTTACTCACAACAGACTTTCTTTGTCCGGCAGTTGTGGGTAACAATGGCTGTTCAGCCTACTTTATAGTTACGGTATTGTTGTGAAATTGAAATGAGAGACAGGGCACAGAAGTGCTTTGAATAGTTAAAAGCCCTCTACAAATATAAAATAGGAGACCAAGAAAAAAATAAAAATAAAAATAAAAAAATCTGATACTCCCTAAAAGGCTTTTTGTAATGAAAGACTGATTTTCAGGGAAGGACTCACCATTAAGTGCCTTGAAATAGCTGGCTCACCTCATTGGCCTAAATTATCATTAGACTTAAAAAAAATGATTGTATACAAGTAATTTATACACATCTTTTCAGGAGCGTATCTCTGAGGTATATCGCGTGCATCTGGGGAGTGGTAAGCACTGTACATTAGAATGATAAAAATAGCAAATGTTTGTATGCTCACCACATACCAGGGACTGTCCTGAGCCTTTCATGTTTATCTTACTTATCTCCTAAAATAACCCTCTGAGGGTGTAATGGTGATGATCATGGCTCCTGTTTCACAAAAGAGGATGGAGAGGTTAGGTCACTTGCCAGTGGTAGAACCAGGATGCTTCGATTCTAGGGCTTTGCTCTTAAACTTGACACCTGTCTGCTTTCCTAGCCTCTGTTATAAAGCAGTGTTTCCCAGCCTTGGCACTACTTTTGCAGCTGAATGACTCTTTGTTGTGGGGACTATCCTGTGTATCCTAAGATGTTTAGCAGCACCCTGGCCTCGACCCACTAGATGCCAGTAGCGCACAGTGTGACAACCCCAAATGTATCCAGACATTATCAAATATCCCTTGGGGGCAAAATGACCCCCGATTGAGAACCACTGTTGTAAAACAACACACTCCCCCACCCCCCTGGGGCCCCCAGTTCCATATCCCAGATCGTGGCTTCTTTTGGAAATAACTTAGGACTCAGTTTCAATGTGAACTCCTTGCCCCGGTACTGGATTACTCACAATTTGATAGGCTTGAAAGGTGGCTCGTAACTGCTTGTAGCTCCTCTTGGCCAGGACTTCATTGAAGGCAAGTTCATCAGTGCCCCAGCGGCCTTCCCCTGCCTTGTGGGTCAAACATAAACATTTTGTAAAAGGCTTTTGTAAAGAGACTGAATAAACAGTGTTGGGACCAGGCCTCATGTACAGGAAATTATAAAATACGCACTGAATAGAAGCCAAATTGATTGACTGAACACTATAAACTTCTAACCCATGAGTACACGTCACATATTGATTTATACTATTTATGCACTTCCCAATTGCAAGCTGGATCTGAGGTGGTTAACCCCAGAGTATAAAAATAGGAATAATTCTTTCAAGTTCATGAAGACTATATGAGAGAAATATTTTAAAGATAATATATATGTCCTGAGTAACTCCCATTTGCATGAAGTAAACACTTGTTGAAAATAATGCTAATAAATATTTAAAAAGATGTAGCCGAGACTGGCACGTCCGCACACTTACATCATACAGATCTTTGGCATCCTGTCCAGCTAGATCTTTGTCCACATCATCTCCTTCATCACGATTAGCCTAGAAAAATCGACACATTGTTATGAACTTGAGTTCCTGCCTAACCACAGAAAACAAAAAAAAACAAAACGGGAAGTCCTAGAAAACTGGGTGATTTCAGAAGGGTGGCCCCAGGGAGATCCGGCCTGACAACGGGCTGCTCTTTGCTGCCATCTTTTGGGCACAACTGATAAACAGAGTAGCTTTGTAACTGGTTTTTCTTTTTGTGTAGACAATCAGGTCACTCACAAACCCCACTGACCTCTTAAACAGGCTGAATGCAATCTCAGAATGGCCCCTGGAGTCAGTCCACTGGAAAGCCAACGGTCTTCCTTCCAAAATCTTAAATTTCACCTCCTAGCATCCCAATCCTGAAGAGCCCCGAATGTTGGTCCAGGACAGTCTTGAAGTCTAACCTAAGCCCTTTGTGGCAGGGAGACTTGTAAGGTGATCCCAGGGGCCCACACCCTTGGATAATCGCTTTCCCTTGACTGTGAGCAAGATGTACGACTGTCATGAGATATCATGCCTGTGATTCAAAGGGGATATTTGCAGATGTGATTAAGATCCTTAATCAGTTGACTTCATCGAAATGGATATTATCCTGGTGGGTCTGACCCAATCAGGTGAGGTTCCTATAAGGTCAAAGATGGAAGAAGTCAGACAGAGGAGCTCCTGCTTGGCCTGGAAGAAACCAACTTGCCATGCTTGGAACTGTCTGTGGGGGCACATGACAGGGACTGCAGATAGCCTCTAGGAGCTGATGGGGGTCTCTGGTTGACAGCTAGCAAGAAAACAGGGACAGCAGTCACATCAGCTACCAGGAATTGAAACCTGCCAACCACCAGTGAGCTGGGAAGAAGACTCCAGTTCTCAGGGGGCCCTAGCTGACACCTTGACTTCAGCCTGCTACCACCCTGAGCAAAGGACTCTGCTAACCTGTGACCAGGCTCCCGAATGGTAGAAACTGTGAGATCGTAGATCTGTGTTGTTTTGAGTTGCTAAGTCTATGGCAATTTGTTATACCGCAGGAGAACACATATGTTTCATACTACAGTTGTAAGCTACTCTGTGTTCTCTGCTGTCAGTCCATCCACACTGAGAGGAAAGAAACAGAAGAAATGCACAAAGCTAATAAGATGGATGTGTCAACAAGAACACAGGTGCTGTGTGGCTGGAGGCCTGGGAGTGGTGTCCTTGCAGGGCTGATTCTGAAAGCCCCACTTTCCTGGCCAAGCTCCCTAGAGCAGGTCTTACAGGCTGAGACTTGGAGGGTGAGGACTGGGAGGAAGCACAGAGTTGTGTTGTGAAAAGGGCGCTGCTTGGGGTCAGGTGGTCCGGTTCTGGCTCCCGGGCTGTGTCTCACTATGTGTAAACCTGGGCAGCTTACCCGTCCTCTCCAGGCTGACATTTCCTCGTTGGTAAAATCAGGTGAGGATGCCCAAGGAGATAACTCCTTAACAAAAAGGGACTGTAAACTGCAAATGACTAGACAAGTTATTATTGTGGGAGAAATCCCAATCGCGTGATTTCCCAATAGCTGATCTGACAGAGCCTGGGTTGATGGTCCCTTGGTAACATTTTTAAGAAGAGAAGGAAATGTTTACTATGCACGTGACCTTTCTCGTCACGGCACCGTGTTGCCAAGAGCTATTCCCGAGATCATGAAGCTCATGCGACCTCTTCCCTCTTACCTGCAGCAGGGACACCAGAATTTTTTTTAGGTTTCCGCTTGTATCATCTTTGACATCTGATTCAAGGCTCTTGTCAAATACTTCGGAAGGCGAAGAAAGGATGGGGAGAAAGCAGAGGGTTTAGTTTCACAGAGGTATTTGGAAAGGGACATTCTTTACCTGAAGTCAGAACAAAAGGTTACTTACATCTTTGGTAAGCCTCTTTGATGGCGATGATTTCCTAGAAAAGATAATAATATCCATAGGTCAAGGTGGGTTAATCAACAAGACATAGAGAGACACACTGAGGGACAAGTCAGGGACCTGTCTCTGGACACAGGGTGCTTCCAAAGAGGACCATCCTATGGGTCAGGGCATAGGCCTGGACAGGTCCCTAGAGGTGTGAAGGGTCCCCTTCCGCGCAAACATTTCAAACCACACAGGTAAGGCATACAGACGTTTTCCTTTGTTATAGGTGAAAATGCGACAGCTAATACCTCCTCTCATTACCTCCTCACCGCAGTTGACTGCCAGCTCCAACCAGGTAGCCAGTATTAGAAGTTTGGTGCATATCTTTGCAAATATTTCTCTTTGCCCTTGTACATATATTATGTGCTACTGAAAATACACGGAATCATTTTATGTATGAGTTTAAAAAGCAGAATACTGAACATATTGTGCTTTCACTTATTTTTTCACTCCACAATATATCTTGGAGATCCAACTATGCTTATACATGGTTAGTAGTTACCTGGTGTTTTTTAAATGGATACAAAATGTTCCATCCTACAAATATAAGCACAGTTTGTTTAGCCAGCCTCCACTTGATGGGCATGTAAGTTGTTTCTAATTTTTCTGTACTACAAACAAGGCTTGATTCAGTAAACAATTTGTTGCATGCGTGTTCTGGGGACACTCACTTTCTATTTCAATGACTGGTATACCAGGCAGTCCACTTGGGAGCTGCCTCAGTTTGCACTTGGACCGGCAGGCGTTTCCCCACAGTGTCACCTGCAGGCTGTTTAAAATGACAGTCGGCAGGCAGCATGGGAGAAGGAGGGGGCGGACGGCAGAAGTGAGGAGCCTGGCCCCTGCGCTTTGGTGGGTGGGAGGAAAGGTGGATGGGGGGGGGGCACTGGGTAACCACCTGTGTCTAAGCAGCTCCCTCCCCTTTCTCCTCCTCCCAACCCACTACCAAGAGCTGCCCGAACCTGGGGTCTGCTCTCTCTTTGCTTTTCTTCTTTCTATGTCGGATCGACATGACAGAAAATAAAGGGCTTTGCTTGCTATTTGAGGCCAGGGTCTGAAAGAAACTACGCTGAGCGGAAACAGCATATGGTCAAATAGGATTAGAAAAATAATGACCAAATTAACCTTCTTGCCAAGGCACGCCGCTGATCGCCCTGATTTTGGACACCTCTTCGCGGGGACTATGGTTCTTTTGGGGAGGGGGGGCCTTGAGCAGGGAAAGTTGTGGGACTGACTACTGGACTGAATGGATGCCACTGCCCGTTGCTAACCCTCCTCTAAGGCACAATCCTAAATGGAAACTCTCAGAAATGGAGGGTTTTGCTATCTTGTAGGGGGTAAAGGAGTCCAGGCAAGCTCCAGGAAGCGGTGGGTAGATGCATCCTGGAGCCTGGTGGCACTGCTGGAAATACGGTTGGATAGTGCAGGCTGAGCAGAAGCGACCAGCTCGGGGTCTTCGGCACAGAAGGCCTAACTAGTATTTTAGTGGCAAAGCACTGCTGCTTCCTGCTCCAACCACCGCTTTGGTTTCCCGCCTGGAGGCCTCAAGCACGTTGGAGTTTTCTGGCATTTTTCTTGCTGGGCCTCCGCATTCTACTGTGATAGGTGGTTTTGGAAGAGGGAGGGGGTGTGTCCAGATGATGATTCGTAGACCCTCTTTACTCTTGATGAATTCCTTGGCCCTTGCAGCTTCTGGAACCAACGACAGGTGGACTTCCACTGGGGCCTTAACAAGTAAATGTTCCCTTCAACTACTGAAATGTGGCATGTGCCCAAGGGACCAGGGGAAAGGCCTGCAGACAGAGAACACAGAAACCTCTGGAGAGGTGCTGGCAGCCACGGGTTCCCCGCCACTCGTCTCCCAGCCTTCCTACAGTCTTTTTTGTACTCCGCACTAGATGAGAGCCGTGGAGGAGGGGCTGCGCACACATGCGTGGTCTGCTTATTGCATTATTCATCTCAGGAGACCAACAGAGTCAGGCTGGGAGGGGGAAAGTAGACTCTTGCCTGCTGCAAATAAAACTGCATGCATTTAGAAAAACAAGGGCTGCATTGGTATGGCTCTTCTGGAAAGATCTATTATGTCAAGCCAGTGGTAGTAACCCCACGACTGACAGCCAGAGGACTGGAAGAGGCATCTGTCCTGCAAGGGCCAAGTGGACACATTTCTGCCCAGACATCTGCTCACCCCCTGGGAGGAATGCCAGAGGTAGTTTTCCTTCTGGAAACTGCAGCTGTGTCTGAGGGATGAACGGACGCTCCCTTGGGGCTGGATCTGAGGGCTCGGCTGGAACTAACCTGATTGGTTCTTGTGCACAGGATCTCAATGAGCACCGCCTCGTCCGTGCCCAGACCCTTCATGGCCTTCTGCAGCTGCCGGGCATCGTACTCGCTGGGGTGATCCAGAAGGGCCAAGGCTGCCTTCCTGAAATTCCCACTCAGCTCACTCTTGAGCACCCCGTCCAGGTCCTGTAGGAAGACATAGGAAACCCTGACTGGGAATGGCCTGAGAGGAGAGGGGCAGGTGTCCACTGTCCCCACTGCATTGCCTCAGGGGCAACGTGACCCTGCCATGGACGCTCCAGCGGCGATCAAAACAGGAGCTCTGTAGTCATAAGGGACCTGCTCCAGAGATAATGGTCACCCTGACTCCCCAGCCATTTCCCCCAGGACTGGCAGAGAGGCACAGAGAAAGTCCCCCGCTTGGGTCTGAAGGCCCCAAAAGTGAATCACAACAAGCAGCATTTGCAGAATGTTTGGAGTTCAGAGGGCTTTCCAGCTGATCCTCAAAATGGCCCTGGCAGGGGAAGTGTTGGCATTATCCCCATTTACTGGCCTCAAAAAGATGAAGGACTCACCCCCAAACACTTGGCCAGAAAGGGCTGAAATACAGGTTTGTAATTTCTGGGGGACCAGATCATTCATCACCCAAATGGGAATGCTCTTGAGGGTGAAAGGCAGGCACTACTGATAATTTCAGGGGACAACAGGAATAAACAGGGACCTTCTTGGGTAAACCAGATGTATCGTCACTCTGGTTTTCTTATTAAATCCTGAAAGGGACACGTAGTAGCTGTGTGGTTTATCAGATCCACTATTGTGGTACCACAGTGCTTGTGTCTGAGTCGCCCTTATTTTACTTACTAATGTCATAGTCACATAACTGTTATTACTGTATGTTGTTATAGCTGTTTCTATTTTATGTTTAGTTGTTGCTCTGGTGCCTCAGCTATAAATTAAACTTTATCACATATGTGTATGTATAAGAAAAAATGGTATAATATAAATTAGGGTTCAGTACTGTCCCCAGTTTCAGGCATCCTCTGAGGTCTTGGAATGTGTCTTCTGTGGCTGAGGGGGTCCCACTCGATATAAAACTGCAGAGAAAAGGAATCCAGCTGCCTACTCTTACAAGCCACAAGCATGAAAACAAATCCTGTGGGTTTACATTCTGTTTAAATGCAGAGGATGGCTCAGGATACCTCAGCTCTAATCCTGGTTTTCCTGCTAACTAGCAGTGTCACTTGGGGACGAGCATTCTTTCTGGAGCTCAGTTGGCCTGGGGTCTTTGACTGGTTCGTCTCTGACGTCTTCTAGCTTCATGCTGCTGTGATTCCAGGTCACCTGCCTGGCGGTCTTGGCTGTCCAGGACAGCTGCAAGCTGGAAAGCGAGCCCATGATTGGCAGGTGTTGGTACTGCAAAGCTTTGTGCCGGAGCACGTCCGCTTTATCGAGGCCCCCGCTTTGAACCCATTTGTTCTTATTTCACTGTACAATTGAAGAAGCCCGTGTCTGACTTCCCGTATCGCTATGGCGGAAACAGACATGGCATTTGCAGGGCTGCTACAGTTGGCTAGGCAACGCTGGGACCGCGAAGGGTCGACATCATTCCATTCCATTACTTGCAGATGAACAGAAGATTCCACTCGCTTTTCTCAGGATCCTCAATGAATGACATTGCCAACCCTGATTGTGAAGAGAGAAACAGAAAGACTACAGAAGCACAGCCGTCTGGCCCACGTGGTGTGTAAATAAATAGCTTGTCTCATGACGATGCGTTTTCCAGGAGCAAACGCTGGCCCCAGAGTCCTGGATTGGAGTCCAGATTCTTCTTCTTACTCGTGTGGGATTTTGCATAAGTCATGTAAACAAATGAGCTCCACTCCTCTTCTGTGTAAAATGGGAATTTTCGGACCTAGCATAGCTCCTGTCACTGGTCTGTGCTGACTTTATCCTGCTTGATCCTCCCAGTGACCTGAGAGGGGAGGTAGATTATCATTCATTCTGTATGTGAGGAGACTGAGGCCATTGGTTGCCTGCCCAGTGTCAAATAAGCAAGGAAGTCCATCTCTATCTCTATCTCTATTTATACATAGAGTGGTTGAAACTGTCAAGCTTTCACAAATATGGATTAGAATACATTCTAACAATCAACAATCAATTTGCAAACTGATCTTCTAATGACATTAAGAAAAGGTTAAATTGTGTTACTTTATAGTAATAAAAAATATAAAGTCTAATGCATACTTAAAGATTTCTATGTATAACATCAACAAAAACTGAAAGAAAAAAGATAAAATAATAAGGTGATGCTTAATGAAATGAAAGTTTTTTGTTTTTTGTTTTTTTTTTAGTTTTTTGTAACTACCACTTATGAAGGATATATTTTTCTTGAAGACAGCTGAAAGAAATGAAGAGTTCCTATATTAAAGACCCACTTGTGAAAAACGATTTTCAAATCACTGGCCTATCTGTAAGTTAATATGTGGAATTAGTCCAAATGAGTGGGAAAAAATGACAGAGGGATTAGTATAAAACCGAAGTCAATTAAAAAAAAAAGAGTTAAAGAATGCTGACTTTACAGGTTATGGAGTCAACAAGGCACTTTCAGTTTTCTGGAGTCAATTACAGTTTTCAATAGTTATTTCACTTTTTCCTCTTGGGTGGACTCGTAAGGCTGTAAAGCTGCCCTCCACTGCCTGGGGAGCGTAGGAGAGGCAGAGACAGCCAAGGCCAAGGCTGAGTGCACGCCCATGAGGACCCTTGGACGCACCTTGCCGTACGTTGCCTTGTACTTTTGCTTTATTTGTTGCCTCTCATTCGATGTCCTGGTTGATAAGATTTCAATGATGGTCCCTTCATCAGTTCCTAAAGGGCAGGGGGAAGAAACAAAGCAAGAGTGAACAAGAAACAAGGTGGGGATTTATCTTAGTCAAGTCTGGGGAAGCCAGAACGGTGGTCAGAGGCCGTGGTGGGACCTCAATGGACCCTTTAGCTTTAATGTCTTGTGGGCAACTATAGAACTATCTTTTTTCACTCACTTGAAAAATATCCATGGAAGCCTCACACTGCCAGGCATTGTGGCGGTAAGAGGAAGGAGCGTGGCCTATTCCCTCACTTCAGTCCTAGGCGTATACTCAAGAGAAACGAAAGCAAATGACCACACAACACTTGCACATGCATGTTCATTGCAGCACCATTCATAGTAGCCAAAAGGTGGAAAAAACCTGACCGTCCATCAGTGGACAAATGGAGAAACAAAATGTGGTATATCTATACAATAGAATATTGTTTGGCCAGAAAAAGGAATGAAGCACCGATACCTGCTACGATATGAGTGAACCTTGCAAACATTATACTAAGTGAATGACGCCATTATAGAAGACCACATGTTAAATGAGTCCATTCACATGGAAGTCCAGAATAGGACAGTCTAGAGAGACAGCACGTAGGCTTGTGGCTGTGGTGGCGAGGGGAGGGGACTGAGAGCTAAACAGTGGGGAGTTTCTTTCTGAGGTGATGAAAATGATCTAAATCGACCATGGTGATAGACTGTTCACTCAGTCTTAAGGATTAGTTCCACCTTTACAATTCTGGGAAGATTTGGCTGTTTGATTGCCACTAGAGATACAGAACATTCTAGGATGAGCTCACTTGTAAAAATAGTTGGGGTTAATTGCCTGCCTCATTCTGGTTCAGTTCCAACACTGTTATTTATGTTGTTCCTCTTATTTCCTCCTACAGTGTCACCTACGTAATGTGTATCCAGTTACTTCCTCTGTAACTTTTTTTTTTAACTTCTGAGTGCCAGAAATCTCACCTCAAAAGGGATTTCCTTTTCTTGTAAAAATCTCTTGAATCCACCCTTTTCTTTCCGTGTGTGCTGGTCTTGCCCGGGTCTAGGGCCCTGGGTCTCAGGCCTGGACCTTTACTGTTGTAAGGTGGGAGCCACCTGCCTCCCGGGTGGCCCGTTCACTGTACTGTGGGAGACAGAAATCTGGGACTCCTCCCGGGCTTCCTCTTTTTCCTCACGCCATGTCCAGTTAGTTACTGCCCGGACCTCACTCTTTCACCTCCCAGACCCACCCATTTCTCTCCATCTTCCCCTCTGTCACATCGCTCAGCAGAACGAATGATATCCGCATGGGTTTCCTGCCTTACTCTCACGCTTCCCCCTCTGCGTTCGCTGTCCTCAGAATGACCTTTCTGATGAGCAGACCAGGCTACTCATTCCTCTGCGTCCAGCCTTTCAGAATAGCTCCCTTCAAATCAAGTCTCAACGCTTCCGTGGGGCATAGTAAGCCTTTTGGATTTAGTTCCTACTTGCCTCTCGGTCTCGTCCCTCCCCACTCACCCACGCCCAGGCTTCCCTTCCATCAATTCTATAAATCACTTTCAGCCCCTAGAACACTTTTTTTAAAAAAACAATTATTTATTTATTTTTAGAGAGAGGGGAAGGGAGGGAGAAAGAGAGGGAGAGAAACATCCATCAGTTGCCTCTCACACATCCCTAGTCGGGGACCTGGCCTGCAGCCCAAGCTTATGTCCTGACTGGGAATCGAACTAGTGCCCTTTCTGTTTGGGGCGATGCCCAACCCACTGAGCCACATTTGTCTGGGCTAGAACGCTTTCTTTCTCACCTCTGAGTCTCTGCGTGGGCTGTTCCTGCTACCTGGAACATCTTTATCTTTGACCATGAGTCATGGTCACTCCTACTCCTCCTTTAGTACTCAACTCACTGGCTCACGTGACATATTCTCCTTCTCTGTCCTGTCTCTGCCACACCACACCACACTGCAAGTTTCATGGGAGCAGGGGGCTCTGCTCACTGCTGCATTCACAGAGAAGGCTCTCAGTATTTATCAGATGACTTGCTGAATGAATGACTGTTCAAATGCATGCATGTATGAATGAATGAATGAATGAATGAATGGAGAATTGCACTGCATTGTGACCAAACCTTGTCTCTGTGTTAGTGCGGGCTGCATGTGCCACTCAGATGGCCTGTATGTAGCACAGACCAATAGGAAACCCTCTATTCTGATGCCATAGTCAACCTATATCTGGGTAATTCAGGAAAATTGAGTTAAAATATAAAAAGTAATGTCTTTTAGGCTTTACGTCCTGGAATGCTTTGAAAAGAGAGACTGGAGAGCAAGGCAAGCTTGGGATGGCTCAGCAACAGCTGGAGGTGTGGGGAGGTGTGGAAATGACTGGATTTTTCTTAAGTCCTTTGAGTCTAGGTCTCAGGTTCATCCCAGGAGCGATTCCCACTACATGACCCAGTGGCAAGTTACTGGACAGCGACCTCATTTTGCATTTCACGATATGCGCGTCACATAAGCAGTCTGGGCTGCCCAACAATTTCCTGTAAACATTTACAATGGTTTGAGGCTCCAGGGCCAGTCCCCAGTGGTTCTGGGAAAGACTTTTTAAAATATGAGACACGACGGAACCTCAGCCCTGATTGTGCATTGGACACTGTCGAGTAACTACACAGCAGAGGTCAGGACAGGGTGACCACCGGCCTGGGGAGGGCTGCAGGGCCTCCTGGCTTTTGGTTTCCCAACAATTTTCTGGGAAGATACTGAGCCGAGGTTCAGCAGGATGAAGGCCACTGGGGTGGAAGTGCCCTCCGCTTCACACCAGGGGCCCATGCACCAGATGAATGATCCCCACAGTGAACCAGGGGCAGGGGGTAAGCTATCCCACAGACTCCAAATGCCCACCACAGGCTTCCTTGCTGAGCCGGGGGGCTGCAGCCCCATCTTTGATACCCGAGGGCCTGTCGCTTCTGCTATCACTGGTCTTTCCAGTCCCACAGTTTCTCCTTTGGAAATGGAGATGCAGAGGAGATAGATGAAGTAATGAAAGAAGGAGAATTTTGCCTGCCTGGGAGGGTCATTATTTTCCACTGGCTCACTGTATTAGTTTCCTGAGGCTGTATTAAATTCCACAAACTCAGGGACTTAAAACGACAGCCATTTATTCCCTCACAATTCTGGAGGCTGGAAGTCTGATATCACGGTGGTGGCAGGGCCACACTCCCTCCAGGGGCTCTGGAGGCTGCTGGCAATCCTTATAGTCCTTGGTTTGTGTCTGCAGCACTTCAATTGTTACTGTAGGTAGTTAAATAGTTATTAATAAAGGAAGGAGGGCAAAGGGAATTAGACATAGAGCTTAATAAGCTGGGGAGCATAAACCTGTTTGCTTCACCAGGGCACTACAGCCTCACACCCCAGGGAATCATAGCATTGCTTTGCCAAGGGAATTAACACTCCCCCTTCCCCGCTCTGGTACCAGATTGTGGGGTGGGGGGCTTGAGCAGGGGGCGGCAGGCACATGCACAATAGAAGTCAAAATGGCACTCAGGGAGGTGCTGGACTATAGAGGCCTGTCCCTCTAGCCTTAGAAACAACGGATTTGCTAGGGAGTGGACCCATCAAAAAAACCCGTGCAAGCTTGGGAAGTCGATTGGTTCTTTTGAAAAAGCACCCAAACCCAAGCTAATATAATCCCAGAGGAACAAAGGAGCGCTCTCTCTCTTTCTCTCTCTCTCTCTGTCACCCTCATTTGCCCCACGTGTTCATGCAGGGGCCATGCCACCATGTGGATCTAGCAGCTACTGGGCCCACAGCAGATGGCATGGACTCTAAAGGATTAAGCTTTAATATGAAGCAGAAACTTTGGCCACTGGCCATTTCTTTGGCCTTGCTGAAGGCAAGGTTGGACTTTTTCCATGGTAGGATGGAGAAACATGGGAAACTGGAAACCCAGGGGCAGCCTTCTACACAAATAAACCATCTTGCTACATACAATCCTCTGTGCGTGGGCCCTTGGAATGCTTTCCTCATGACCCTGTGGCAGAGCCTGATTTCCACCAACAATGCAATCTCCGCCTGTCTTCACATGGCCTTCTTCCTGCGTGTCTTCTCCTCTGTCTCTAAGTGTCTAAGGACACTTGTCAAAGGATTTAGAGCCCATCTAGGTAATCCAGGATGATCTCATCTCAAAATCCTTAATTACATCTGCAGGGATGCTTTTCCCAAATAAGGTCACGTTGCAGGTTCCAGGGGGACATATGTTTTTGGGGTAGGGGGATGGGGACCATTCAGTCTGGTACACCCTCAGTAATAGAGAATAAAGACCACTCAAGGGTGGGCCTGTTCACTGCTCATACTGATCCAGTTTAGCTCTGTGTGGATTTTGGATATGAGCATATTGCTCAAAAGGAGAAGATGAGCATAGAGCGAGGGCTGATGAGGTGCTGGGCCGCATGCTGCCTGCTTGATCCTCAGTACCTCCCTGGGAGGAACTTATTGGAACTGGACAATCTCAGAAACCACTCAGAACCACCCAGCCAGAACTTGCATATTAACAAGGGCTCAGGTGCACATTAAGGTTTGAGAAGCTGGGAACTAGATGGTCTCTGTGGAGGCTTCACTGCATGTCTGTGAGGGAGAATGACTAATAGCCTTTTATGTTTCAGAGGGGGTAATGGGTGTTGGGGTCCATACACTCCCTGGGTTAAGGCATTTGCTTCAGAAGGGTCCTGCTGGGAGGGGCGCAGCAGAGGGGCCCAGGGGAGAGACTCACAAGAGCATCAGCCTTGGCGGGAGAGTAGAGAGCTGTTGTGGCGGGGAGGGCAGAGGGGAGAGTTAACCAAGATCCAGACCAACTACTGCCTCAGAAAGGAAAGGAGGGGCACCAAAGAATCAAGAAAGAAATCTCTGAGTTTCACGTTGCTATTTGGGGAAATCAAATGTCACTTTGTGGCATAGCATTCTTATCATTTTGGATAGTGCGGATGGGCGAGTGGGTAGAAAGGGCACATAGCCTTTTGGAGGTGCGGGGCCTCTAGACCCACTCTACTCAATGCAGTGGGCATATGTGACTGTTGAGGGCTTGAAGTGTGACTGGTCCAAGTTGAAATGTTCTGTATGAGTGTAATACATATCATATTCTGGAGACAATGTGAAAAAAAGGGATGTCAAATATCTCATTACAAATTTTTAAAAATCTATTTATTTTTAGACAGAGGGGAAAGGAGGGAAAAAGAGAGGGAGAGAAACATCAATGTGTGGTTGCCTCTCACGTGCCCCCTACTGGGGACCTGGCCCACAGCCCAGGCCTGTGCCCTGACTGGGAATCAAACCAGAGGCCTTTGGTTCACAGGCCTGTGCTCAATCCACTGAGCCACAGGAAGCAGGGCTAATAATTTTTATATTGATTGTTGAAATGAGATTTTTGGTGTAGTATCGAGTTAACTAAAGTATATATTCAAATTTTCCACCTGCTTTCTTTTTTTCTTTTTAAATTTGATGTCTCAAGCATTTTAAATGAACCATGCAGCTCATCTTCATGGTTGTTGGACACGTGGCCATGGACATTTAAATCCAGCCCAGGTCGGGATGGTGTATCAATGAGACAGATGCACATCCTTGCTGACGAATTTTGCCAATGAGACAATTTTGCTTTGGCTTGCGCTTCTTGGTAGAGGAGGGAAGGCTAGACCTTCAATCAAATAACAGCTTCCCAAAGTGGCCCTAGTTTCTGATTGCTCACATCCATATCATAACTCCTTGGCTTTGGGCAAGATCTTTAACCTCCAAGCCTCGGCATTCTCATCTTTTACATCATTATAATACAACTTTATGGGACTGATGCGAGGATTATACAAGATGATGTGCATGCAGTCCCCAGCTTGGCACTTGGCGTAGAGAAGGTGCTCTACGACAGTGACCAGCACAAGAGTGGTCTCACCTTGTGGCCCTACCTAAAAGGGAGGAGAGAACGCTGCACGACTTTGCCATTCAGTAGGTGGTCCACCAGTGCTTACTGAACTAAACTCATGCAGTGGGCTGAGAATGTGGGGGTTTACCTGTAACCTCAGTGCAATCATTTCCACACCCACTTTCACTCTTGGCTCCAACCCACATCCAGGTGTTAGGACCTCACTCGGGAGGCAGCAAGGAGGCACCTGTGAGGCTGGCTGAGCTACTCAGCAGAACTCAGAGCTATAAACATCCTGACCCTCCCAGGCAAACATGTCTCTGACAGTTGTCATTCAAACACAAGATTAGCCAGGTCCAGATGTAAGCAAGGGACAACTACTCTCTGCTGGGCTTTCCTCCGATGCCCCCAAACCAAGCAGCCTAGTTGTCATCCTTCATTTCCAGAATGTTCCCCTTTACCCCTGTCTCTCTGTGATTTATTTAAGGATACTTACCGTGTAGAAATGCCTTCTCCCACTTCCCATCCAGTTCGTCTCCAACCCCAACTCCCTTGGGACTTCTCCCACAAATCTCGGGGCTAGCCAGACTATTCTATATTTAGATGGTTCCTGATATTGGGCGAAATATGTCTCCTTAGAACTGCCACCGTGGATCCCAGTTTTTTTCCTCTGAAGTCACGGAAAGGATTTATGTCCTTATTTATTCTTCCACAATACCCGTTCCTAGAAAATCTGCACTAATTTACTTCTAAGTAAAAATCTAGCACTTGTTCTCACAAAACATTATGCCAAGGGAAAGAAGCCAGACACAAGAGGTCAGCTGTTGTACGATTCCATTTACGTGAAATGCCCAGACTAGGCACATCCATGGACACAGAATGCGGGTTAGAGGCGGCCTGAGCCTGAAAGGAGACGGGACTTGGGGAGCGGCTGCCAGCGGAGGTGGAGCTTCTTTTGGGGTGATGGAAATGTTCTGAAATTAGTAATGATGGTTACACGAGGCTGTGAATGTACTAGGACCCAGGCTTCTGGGATGAGCTCCTTATTTCATCAGTGACCTCCTTGGGTCCCAGAGTCTTTCTTCACGACCTCGTCCCTAGATGCTTTCTCCCTCATCCCACCTCATTACTGGGGTTCCCTTTCTCTTGCCTGTGGCTTAGTCTCCTATTCTTGGCCATGCTCTTACCCTTAGGCCTGGACATAAAGAGCTTCTCCAGTTTGACACTTGATTCTTGACCTTGGCCACAATTTTATGTTCATGTGATCTACTTATAGATGCAACTCCCAGATCCCGAATCCAGCTCTCATCGGACCGCATTCCCACCACCTCCCATTAGAGGGCTCAGAGGGGTTTAGATGACATGGGGCTTGCATGAATTATACCTCTCATGAGATTTCTTCCACCTCCACATCAAATTAAATGTTGCACTAATTCCTAACTATTATATTCAATCCTGAAAAGCAATAGGATCTGATTATAATTTTGGAATCTTTTAGAAAGAGAACCTTAGAAGTAATCTCCTTGGGTTAGCCTGGGAGACACAAGTTAAGTGGGAAGTCATCTTCCTAAGATCATGGGAAAGTTGGACATGAGCTCAAACTTAATTAACTTCAAAAGTAAGTTAGCAAACAAAGTATCTTTCATACCCATTCCCTTGCAGGCTTTGTTCAGCTTTTTGACATCTTGATCCACATCAAAACGCTGATGACTTCTTTCTTCAGCCTGGAGAAAATAATTGAGCAGGTGAGTGGATAATCATAGGCCAAAATTTGTAGCTAATTGGAAGACAAGGCAGACATCCAAATGCGGGACCAGCTGCCCCTTTACACGTGGGTGCATGTGGAAATCAGCTGGGGACATTCTGGCCCCAGAGAGATGGCTGGTACCCCTTGGAGCCAGCTGGCCTTGGACAACCACAGAGAATGGCCCTCTGTTCTCAAAGACAATCAGCCTGGCCAACTCTGGGATGAGTGATTTTCGGATCAACCCTACCTTTGTGCGACTATCTCTGAAACAGAGTGTAATATAGCAGGCCAATGTCCTGCAATGGCCGTTCTCCCTTTTGCCACAAGACGCAACATGTCTAAGGAATAGGTGTGGCCAGCCAGAAGCTGCGGGATCTCACTGCAGGTCCGCTTGGTGACCTGGGCTACAGCTTTGCCATTCACACAATGAGAGACATAATATTTAGTTTGCCAGACATACCATATAGACCAGCAATAGCATAGTTATTGGTTGTTACTGCTCCCTGGGGAAAGAAATTTCTGTTCAATACTAAGCTAAAATTTGTCATTCTTCAGTCTTTGGCATAGATGCACTGATTTGCCCACAGCTACTTAAGTCTATCTTATTATTTGCTTTTTGTTTTTATTTCAACTGACCTACTTTGTTTTCACTTAATGTTATTTTAAAGAGGAAACTTTCTATTAGCACTAAAGTGGAAAACTAGTATGGGTTGCCTAAACAAAAGATAAACATGAAAATAATTGCGTCACTATAAAAAATTTAAGCGTGTGAGGTTAATTGCAGTTGTGCAACTAGTAGCTTTGAACACACCCTGTGTTTTCTCAGTGCTTTGTCTCTCTGCACAGAGACTCTCTTTTATGATGAGTGTCACCTATTTCCCATCCTTCAGTGAAGGACAGTTAAGGGCTCTGTCTACACCACCCGATTCCCCTCTCCCTCCCTTCACTTCCTTGGCTCCTATCAGGAATGAATGGTACACCATATAAGGCACAGTGGACATGTTGCACTTATCCGTCCGGCATCTGTATGTCACACGGTCTCATTGGGACTATCCGTCGTGAGGCTTGAGCCCCATTGTCTTGCCCCGGGGTGGCACAAGCCCTTCGCTCTGGCAACTGTGGTTGTTTGAGGAGTGGGGATGTAATCCAAGCAGGATCAGCTCAAATTTGTTCCTTGGTTGATATATAAATATTGAGAGAAGTTCACCTGTCCCCACTGGGTTTGCTAAACTAGAGAGTGTGGGTCTCAGGCTAGTGGCTACCCTGGGTAAAAATAAGGCGGGAGGGAGAGCAGGAGGGAGGGGGAGACAGAGAGAAAGAGAGAGAGAAATTGACTAACATTGTATAAACCCTCAGCAACAGCACTGTCTACATGCCCTTGCACTTCCCAGTTTCATTAATTAACAAACTACCGCTTTCCCTTAAGTCCGCGATTTTCAACCTTTTTCTTCTCATGGCACACGTAAACGAATTACTAAAATTCTGCGGTGCACCAAAAATATTTTTTTTCTAATCTGACAACAAAATAGGTATAATTTTGATTCATTCGCAGTGGATGGCTACTGTCATGTTGGCTGAGTCACTTTTTTATTTGGCCATCTAAGGGAAAAGAGGTCTGTGCCCCTGACTAGTCAGGTATCGCATGTTTTGAAACTTCTTGCGGCGTGCCGGTTGAAAATCGCCGTCTTAATTTAATACAAGCTGGATTTCTGCCCTTGCCGCCAAACGTGCCCCGACTAATATCCGTGGACCGGAGGAGTGCCGGCTTCCAGGCCTTGGTTCATGGAAAATCATGTAACCCGAGAGCCACAAGGATCTTCAGGGCCACCCATCACCCACTGCCTTTTGGATTGTAAGGGCATAGCCCATCTTGGAATCTCCTGGCACAACACGTCAGGAGGGGACCTTCCATTTGTTGAGCCCCTGCCATGTGCCAGACAATTTCTTCATTTATAGACCTTTCTTCATTATTAACAGGGAAGAGTAGGCGTTAGTAACCTGCTTTACAGATAAGGAGAGCGGGGTTCAGACAGGTTAAGGAATTTGTCTGCAGTCCTGGGTGAAGCAGGGCTGCTCCCAGCCCCACGCGCCTCCCAAAGCCTGTGCTTTTGGGTCCCGTGCGTCATCCTGCCTCACGCGTTGTGATGGGGACCTTCATGTTCAACCAGAGAGCGACATTTCCCACTTTCCTTTCTAAACCTTCTGTGGATATAATATAAGAAAACTGTCCGGTGCTTCTAAAGACTTGTTGGCAGGACCAGCGGCATAATTGTGGGACCAAGTGCAAAAGGAAGTGCAGGGCTCCTTGTCCAGAAATGTTTAAGAATTTGAAGACAGTGAGCACAGAGCGCTGAACCAGGGTGCACGGCCCTTCTGAGTGTGGGGCCCTGTGTGACTGCTGAGGCCTCACGCATATGAAGCCCGCCCTGCTTTTTCATCAGAGTCTGGAGGGGGAGGGTCTCTGAGTGTGGGGGTTTGGGAAGTCATCTTGGAGGGGTAAACAGGGTCCTTGCTTTTCATGAGAAGTATGACGGAGGGCTCAGGAAGTGAGGTGGGATTGAACCAGAACAGCAGAAACCTCTTAAAAGGCTCATTCGCAAACTGTTCGGGATGTCGTTTCAGCCTCGTCAGTGTGCAGGGAGTTATTATCTGTCCTGCTTCACGGCGGACAAATTGAAACAGAGACACAGGGTTCTGTGAACGGCTGCAAGGTTGTGCCCTGCGGAGGGCCTTGGCCGAGGAGCGCAGGGGCCGAGCCCTGTGCTGGCAGGGCTGCTTCTTGCGCACAGGGACACTTTTTCCTCATTTGCACAAAGACGCTGCCTGGGCGTTCAGACGCCGTGTGGAGACTTGTTTCAGATCATTGTACCAGGCGATGGCTGAGTTGCAGCCAGGGCTGGAACCAGGGTTGTCTGACTCTGTCAGGTATGAAATGACATTCTTGCCTCTAATCCTTTACTGTTTTCCTAAGGTGGCTCCGGAGTTATGGGAGCAGAGGGATGGAGAAAGAACCGTCTGAACGTGCCCAGTTCGTTTATCCAGGGTCAAAAAATTAAGCACCCTTTGGTCCAAAATAACAGTGTTCTCTTGGGGCTGCAGTTAGCAATAAAGATGATGCTGAGACTTACTTTCTTTCTTTTTTGCTTAACAAATAATGCGGCGTAAGGGTCTACATCAGATGTGTGGCCGTCAGCAGGGTCGAGCCACAGTGGCCTGGCTCCTTCTAGGAACAACCATTAGCCGTGTCGGTTATCTTTCCTGCCTCGAAGAGAATCTGGTTTTGTTCCTCGTAACAGCAGGATATTTCTGTCAGAGTGAAGGAATCATGTGATGGGTTTTTTTTAAAGGGGAAAAGAAAACATTCTGCTTGGAATTTTCCCCTCTGTGTGGCTGGGGCTGCCCCCACAATGAGCACATTCATCAGGGTCGGCCAGTGTTGACCAACGGGGTATCCTTGGCTTGTTCTGATGAGCCAGGGAGCTAGCTTCTTCGGAATGTATACAGAGCGGACATTCCACATCCATTGTTCATTGTTAGGGGGCCAGCATCTGACTTTGGGGACTTGGGCCTGTTTGCCAATCAGATTTTGTTTTTGAAACTTGAGGCCACGGAGCAGAATTTCCACACAAAGCAGGTCTGCAGGGATGTGAGCCAGACACAAAATGGGGGTTAAGGGGGCCTCCACATTTGTGAGGGTTTAGGCAAATACACCGATACTTTACTTGCCTTCAACCACAAGGCATGATAGATTTGTTTGTTTGTTTGTTTGCTTGTTTTTTAAATAGCATTTGCCCTGATACTCAGGAGATACATAAAAAAAGACAAGATGTTAGATGCTAATAAAAATGATTCCAGAAGTCTGGGCTTTCAGCCCACATGAACCCAAGTTCAAAAGTGTTTCTGCCCCTTAGCAGCCATGCGAACTTGAACCATTAACCTTTAACCACCTTGTCCTTCTCTGTAAAGTGGGGGCAGTGTCTGCCTTATAAAAATTGAGGCTTACATGACATTACATTGCAAAAGCCAGGAAGATAGAGGGGCCACCGAGACGCTAGTCCTTGCTCTGCTTCTTGGGCCATTTCTCGTTTTTTGTCTTGTAGTGATATTTAGCTTTCAATTCTGCACATTTTGATTTACCAGGTGACCGTGGAGGATAGAACTGTCAAGTTTAAGAACACAGGTTTCTAGTCATACTGGATTTGAATCCCAGTGTGTCTGCTGATTACTCGATGACCCTGGGCAAGTTTGGGAACCCCTCCGTGCTGTGGTTTCCTTATGGTAAAACGGGGATGATAATAGTGACTACTTAGCACGCTTTGCGTGTCATTTGTGAGAATTTAAAGGAAGTCATTTGTGCAAAGCATCTAAAATGCAGCCTAGCAGACAGCATGTGCTTAATAAATGTAAACAATATTTGTTGAAGACAGATCACCAATGAACTTTCCAGAATATTTTAAACCCTTTCCTGCTTGAGGGGTTTTCATCTTGTCAATGGCACTCTGAAGGTCACGTTGTCATCACTCAC
This sequence comes from Mormoops blainvillei, assembly GCA_004026545.1. Lineage (NCBI taxonomy): Eukaryota > Metazoa > Chordata > Mammalia > Chiroptera > Mormoopidae > Mormoops > Mormoops blainvillei. The sequence continues at coordinate 27,993 of PVJD01008019.1, read as the reverse complement.
CTGCTATTCAGATCTCGGGTTCCAGGCACGGACTTCACACGGGGCAGCTAAGTGGTTAAAAACTTGGGCTGTGAAGTCCTGTGGACATGGGATAACACCCCAACTCCACACTTTGTTGATCAGTCTCATCTGACAAGGGGGACAATTCATAGCCTCTTGGACTGCGAACTTCGATCCTGGTGCAGTCTGGCCAGTGCCAGTGTGTCGGGCTCAAAATGGAACCAAATACTCTTCCCTCCACAGAGGCCCTGCCTGGTGCACGTATAAGGTGGGAACGGTCAGTCTTGGCTTTTCTTCCTGCTAGCACATCTACATGTCACTTCTCTGTGTCTCTATGTTCCTGCCTCTCAAACAAGGAGATGAATGATCCATTTCTCTGGAGGGAGGAGGTATGGAAAATAAACTGAGATGTTATAAGCCTCAGAAGCATTGTCACTGGATGGAAAGAATACTGAAAACACCTGCTCTGGGAAATGACTCGGGGATGTGCCAGCATCAGCACGTTGACTGCCCCAGGGGAAGACCCTCTCTTGGATCAAGTTCTAAGACCCCCAACCACAAGGGCTGAACGCAGAAACAGACACAGGACCCAGGGCTTCTGCCTCAGTGTAATTTAAAGAAGTCTTAACTTCTAATGATCGAAAGGGAACATTTAAAGAAAACATTCCTCCAGCTTGCAGTAAACCCTGGGGGTACAGTTTGTGAAAAAGTTAGCTGAGGGTTATGGTTTGCAGATTGGTTGCTTTGTGTGTTACATAGTAACCAGGATTTTCCAGGACCCAGTCATAAGTATACTCATATTTAAGAACACTCCTACTTGTCAGTCGTGGTGACTTGATCTTCTATTTGGATAGCATCAAAAGTGGAAAATAAGAGTATACTCTCTCCTGAGAGACATGTGAATTAATTAAAAAACAGTAGATGGCTGGTTCCTTCCTCTCTCCCTGCTTCCTCTCCTCCCTACTCTTTCTCTGTTCCCTCTCCCTTGTTAATTCTCCCTCCCCTCCCCTCAACAAGTATTGAAGATTTATTGTGTGGTGTACACACTACCCCAGGCTGGGGGACTCAATGATCTATGAAACTCAGTCCTTGTCCCCAGGGAAATAATCTTGGAAACAGATAAATGATAATTGCGTTGTATTGTGGTAAACAGTTGGGTGCAAATAGCCGAGAAGAGAAAAGGGGATTTTTATGGAGAAGTTGGCATTCGTGCTTGTTCTTGAAAGATGCGCAAGAGCTAGACAAGGGGGGAAAATGAGAAAGAGGAGGGGTGGGGGTGGGGGTGGGGGAGGAAATTCCAGGGAGAGACTATGACCTGTCACTGTGCCACTGCAGAGCAAACAAGATTGATCCAAACATGACATAATGACCTGGTGTGGACTTGGGAGCCAGACCTGCTGTGTTCAGTTATGCTTTGCCCTTTGCTGGTTGTATGATGGTGGGTAGGCTGACCCATCGCTTTGAACCCCTGTTGTCTGTCTTTAAAGTGGAGTTGCACCTGCTCACGGGTAGTGTGAGGTTTGGGTGCCGTCGTGTCTGGGACAGAGTGGCGCGTGCCAGGTTCCAGCAAGCACTAGGCTGGTGGCACGTAGGAGGTGGGATGCTTGGTGACACAGCATGTGAGGGTCATTTGTAAACTCAGAGGTATCATCAAAATGTAATGGGAGTGGCATTTTGATTTGTTTGCTTGCTCCAGAGCAGTTGCCCAGAAGCCCCGGCTTGCTGCAGCCTGCTCAGTAAATATTTGAAAGTGGTTGCTTGGTGTCTGGTCTCTGAGACAGAAGGGCTCTGAGGAAGTGCTGGGGAGCGGAGGGCAGAGGACTCATCGGGCACTGGCCTAAAGAGGGCTGCTGTTCGAGTGGATGGGCGATCAGGAGGCGGCTGAGGGGATTACAAATGAGAGCTGGGATTGACACCAGGCAATGGCTGGGCTTACCAGCAGGAGCAAAATGGGGGCAGGTGAGGGTTGTGCTGGGGAGAGCCTTGGAGCCCCTAAATTCTCAGTGGAAGCAATGACCACTACCACTGCTAGTCCATGGGACCTTGAGCCAGTGTTGGCAATTTGGGCTAAACTTGGTTTGTGTTGATTTTAAGTTCATTATAGAGTTGGGGACACTGGGGTCCAGTTTGGGAAAGAGGCTGCCTTGTGGTCATACAGGTCCCCTCTTCCCAAGTTATCTACCCTTGAGCCTGGCATGATGCTATTTCTCTCCAACTTTCTAAGCCTCTGTTTTCCCATTGGAAAGGTGTTGATAATAGTACCTTCTTGTGGTTTGTCAAAAGGATCTGTATCAAAAGTGCTTGGCAGGATGCGTGGCATGTGGTGGGTGCTCAGTGTTATTTTTATGACTTTTTCTCATCTTGACCTGATTCCTTCAGAGTGTGGACTGGGCTCTTGACATGGTGCTTTGTGTGGCACCTTTCAACTGATTACATAATTTTGTCCAAAATTAGAAACCATTTTGTTCTTTTCGGTAAGCAGGAGCAAGAGCTAAGAGTTTGAGGGAAATGAATGGGAGAAGCACATAAAACTGAGAAGGGCAGCAGAATATAAGCACTTACTATGTGCCAGGCACTGATCCAAACAATTTGCATATAATAACTCATTGACTACTCACAACAACCATATGCGGTAGGTATTATTACCTCTTATTTTGCGGATGAGAAAACCAAGTCACACAGAAGTTAATAACTCGCCCAAAGCCACGCAGCTAGTAAGTGATGGAATTCAAACCAAGGAAATCTGGATCTGGAAATTCTACTGTTAACTCATTTACCAATTTTTTTGTCCCCATTAAATTTTATTTTTTTAAATTTAATGGTAGAAAGGCTCAGTCCAACTCTTAGAATGCTTGTCTTTTACAGAAACACCAGTTGAGACCTGCTACGTGTCTGATGACTGGGGAAGCCATGGACCACTTGCATAGCTTGTGGGATTATAAATGTTCCCGACAATGAGATAATAGGAAGTGAAATAAAAAATGAAGGCCAGTGACCACTACTTGCAAATCAAAATGGACAACTTCTCCTGGGGGAAAAGTGTGTGAGGGAGAGGCATTATTGTCAACTCTGCTCCCACTGTTTCTCCTCAGTCTAATGCAGTCAGATGCTTCTTAGCCGTAAACTAGGACTGACTCCTGCCCCACTCTGCAGAATCTCAGGAAGATGGAATAAGACCATGTGATTCATTGTGGCGCTTTTTTCACAATAGATAAAAAGCTATGGCATATAATACATCATATATAATTCTGGATCCAGGTTGTGTAGGTTTGGACATCATCACCTACATCTGAAGTTTGAGAAAGAGTGAACGTAACCAACTCCCTTCTTTTACAGATAAACTGAGGCCTGGTTGTTAAGCCATTTTCCGAGGGCCATCTACTTGCTTATGGAACAACCTGAACTCCTCTCACTCAGGGTAATTTATTTAAGCCTCTAACTGATCATTTGTACTTTGAAACCAATTAGTTATGAATGCAAAGTAGTATACTGTTAAAGTTCACGAATTCAGAGCCAGAAAATATTCTGGTGACATTTACGCAGACATGTTTAGTAGACATTGATGGGCAATTTGAAACTGAACAGAGGGGACATTCATATCTGTAAACATAAATCTTGGGTGATAAGTGGGATATTGTTTTATTAAGTTGACTGTTTCTTGGGCACAGTTTCATTGGGACAATAATTTGATAAAGTCTTGCTTTTGGAGGGGCTTTCAAATCAAAATCTACTTACATGTTTGTGAGAGAAAGAGTAACCACTAAACAGAAAAGTATGTATATTGCTGTATACTCTGTTGGGTATATTTGAGGACAGCTTCAATCTTAGAAGAATATTTGGTATTTTACCATGTAGTTATTGCTCCATTAGTCTTCGTGGTTACAAAGACTAATGGCGAAGCCTGATTCCTCCACTCTTAGACCCTCTTTCCACTTGGACCCCCTTTAGAAATCTATTTATCAAGGAGGTAGACCAGATAGCTAGGAAAGTATATTAGGAAACCTGAGCTCTGCTCAACCTTAGAAGGGTGCTGAGAACACACGGAGCTCTTTATTGCTATTGGTCCATCTTTTCAGAGATGCAACTTTAAAATATCACGTATAAACTAAGTACATATTGGTTGTTGGTCTAAGTGGGTAGGACTATCTGCATCATTTGGCAGAAAAGGCTGAAAAATTTTTAAAAATCTGTTTGGACCAGACCTCAATATAATTTACTTCCATATGTTGACCATGTGTTATAAAAATTGAGTGAAGCTTTCTGGATCAAAAAATGACCTTTCTCCTAAGTTTGGTATTATTTATATGTTGGGATATTAAAAACACATTTTAAATGAAGATTGGCACAGTTAGGTCATTTCCAGAAAAACAAGTTTTCATAGCCTTTCTTTGGGTTATACATGTCAGTGGGATGTTTACCAAATCAAAGGTAGCTATGGGGTTGAGACTTGATCATAAGAAGATCTGACCTTAAAACCCTTCAAGGCCCTAAGGTGGTAGGCACCCTTGTTCCTGAAGGTACTGACAGTATACTCAGAAGTGCAAACGATGTGGTGGGCCTACCAGGCACTGAGCTCTGGTGTAGGGAGACTGAATGGGGCAGCCCTTCGGGGGCTATCCCAACCAGAGGAGAGGCGAGCAAACTGACCTATAATTGTTTCAGTCAGTGTCTTTCCAGGTGAGCGCTGCTCCTGTAGGCAGGAAAACCAGCAACTCAGCAGCCTCGTTACTGGGTGTCTCTGCAGAAAAACCCTCCTCACCCTGGTCATCAGAAGTTACTAACATGCTAGCAGCCTTTTGGGGGAAAGCTGTTTGCCTCTCGGTTTCTGTTGTCACCAACAGGGGGACAGGGATCAACCTTAAGGACGGGTTGGCGTTTATCTTGTGGTAAGAGAGGTAATCAGTGTGAGGGAATGCCTGGACCAGAGGGGCAGAAATGCATGTTTGCTGGTGGAAATTCAGCCAGACAAAGACATTGTGGGGACATCTACCCATAGCCTTGCTTTTCCATCTAAAGTCTGTGTCTAATGAAGTGATTTGCAACCAACCAGGAGCAATTTTGCCTCCCTGGGGACATTTGGAAATGTCCATACATATTTTTGGTTGTCACGAATAGGGGTATCTAGTCAGCGAGGCCAGGGATTCTGCTAAACATCCTCCAAGGCACAGAATAGCCCCTCGCAATAAAGAATGACCTGGCCGTATTGTCAATAGTGCTAAGGTCTAATGTGCGAAGGATCTACAACCCTGGCCTAATGGTTGTAACAATTCTGTCAACATGCCGTTTTAAAAGGTGTTCAGAAGGCTGAGCTTCTCCTGAGAAATGGCACATGGGTACCAACTAAAGCAAGATCCCCAGCCACAAAGAACAAATTGCTGTGGTTACCTAAAAGGGAAGATTAGAAGTGAGAAGTGGGCCATGTGTCTTCTTTCTTTAATTTTTTTTTTTTTTGAAGCAACCCAGATGACAGATCTGAAAGACGAGCACAGGGATGAGGTAAGTAGGAGGAAGAATTTGAGTTAAAGTCAGTCCAAAGGGAGAAGCCTGTCAGCACCCCCTGCTCTTTGTCTGCATCGCAACTGTAGGCGTCACAGCCTCAACCAGCAGCCTCAGCTGACTCATTCATAAGGGGCCCTTCAGTACTGCGCTGGGCTGGAGAACTCTGAGTTCCTTCCAGGGGCAGAATGACATGCTTTGTCTAGAAACAAGATTTTGTGTCCTGGGGAAATGACTGTCTGCTTTGAGGTTGTCCACAGATTGTTTGGGGAGTTAGAGACCGCTGAAGAGTGTTAAACGTCCAGCTATCCAATTACCGCTGTATTGCATTAACAAACGTGAAGCTGGAGGACAGCGTGGGACTGGGCAGACGATGGCTATTACTCAACCATGAAAGAAACCATGCCTTCAAGACTTAAGAAAGATGAAGCCCTTTTTTTCTCATTAGAAAAGAATTATCCATATCCTTCTTCTATTGCCAAAGGCTGTCTTCTTTTTTTTTTTTTTTTTTTGCCAATCCAATAAAGATATAAACTTGGGATTCATTACTTGCAGGAAAAAAGGAGCTAGTGTACTTGGGAATCTTCAAGAGTCGAGGATAAATGGGCAGATGGAATCAAAAAGAGAAAATATTGGGGGCTGACTGGGCTGTTGCAACATTGAATGGTGCTGCGTAGGAGGGCATAACCAATGATATGAACAAGTTCTGATTTGCTGAAAAGGAAGCAAGGCGAAATAACTAAATTTGCTTTGAGCAAATTTCTGTCTCAATCAGAATAAAAACAATGGATGTTGTTATTTCCCCTGGTAAGGGAGTTTAAATGTGCACTGCATCCAAACCAATTAATTATTTCTTTAAAATTCTAAAACATTTTTATCTTTCTTTTCATTCCCACCACAACCATCTAAACCCTCATCTCTGGAAGAGTGGATGATTTTACTGCCTTTCTATCTGATCTTCAGCTCTTCGTTATCTTTCTATTTTGGTCCATCTAATAGTAGCGGCGGCATTAGTACTAATATTAATAAAAATAGTAGTTATAAGAAAGTGATCATGATAAACCAATATCCCCCAATCCCAAGGATAGGTAAGGCCAACCTTGCCCACAGTGATAGTCCAAGGAGTAGGTATGTGATCCAAACGAATTATAATTTTTCCCTAACATTTTATGTATCGGTGTTTAGAGAACGCAACTCTTTTCCTTGAGATGGTTAATCTGGATCTATTTGAGGGCATGGGATTCTCTATGGAGCCTCGCACCCACTCTTTTTGCCTCCCACACCATTGAAAAGGAAAGCTCATTTTCAGTAGGAGAGAATGAGGGCAACACACATACACACTTGCACACACGCACACACACACGGGGTGGTGGGGCGGGAGGAGAGAGAGAGAGAGAAGCCCTGGGTATGAATCATGATTCCTGACTATCGTTTTCCTTTTTCCCCCTTCCCAGGGATTAGTCTAGGGATGGGCTTTTGACCAATTTCTGGCTGATGAGGTAGAAAGAAATGTCTGCTTGGGCTTTCCATAAAAATTTCCCTCACCGGCAGGGATGTAGTATGTGAAGAGAAAGGCACTTTTTTCTCTACCCCCTTCCTTCTTGCTTGTGATCCTATCATGTGAGATCATTAACCTGAGTGCACGACCATTATCTGCACCCACAAAGGGAGATGTTGCCAGCATGTTGAAGGTGGCAGAATGGAAAGGCAAACAGGGTCCTTAATGAGTCCTTAATGAACTGTTGAACCAACACTGGAGTCCCTTCCTTTCAGACTTCCTGTTAGGACTGACAACTGAATGTTTTTATTTAAGCCACTGTTAGTCTGTCTGCTACTTATAATCAAACACATACCATCTTAAAAACAACTGTGAATTCATACCTCCCAAACTACTTCAAGCCTGGATTTCTCTCTCTTTTCTTAAAAGTATATTTTATTGATTATGCTATTACAGTTGTCCCAATTTTTTCCCCTCTGCCTCCCTCCACCTGGGACCCCCCTTCCCTCAAGCAACACCCCCTTAGTTCATGTCCATGGGTCATGCACATAAGTTCTTTGGCTTCTCCATTTCCTATACTATTCTTAATATCTCCCTGTCTATTTTGTACCTACCAATTATGTTTCTTAACCCCTGCACCTTTCCCCCATTCTCCCCTTTCCCCCATTCTCCCCTTTCCTCCATTCTCCCCTTTCCTCCTTCCAGCTGGTAATCATCCAAGTGATCTCCAAATCTATGATTCTGTGCCTGTTCTGGTTGTTTGCTGAGTCTGTTTTTTTAGATTCAGTTGCTGATAGCTGTGAATTTTTTGCAATTTTAATGTTTATAGTTTTGGTCTTCTTTTTCTTAAATAAGTCCCTTTAACATCCATGTAATAATGGCTTGGTGATGATGAACTCCTTTAGCTTTACATTGTCTGGGAAGCACTTTATCTACCCTTCAATTTTCAATGATAGCTTTGCTGGATAGAGTAATCTAGGTTGTAGGTCCTTGCTTTTCATCACTTTGAATACTTCTTGCCAGTCCCTTCTTGCCTACAAAAGTCCTTTTGAGAAATCTGCTGATCGTCTCATGGGAACTCCTTTGTAGGTAATCCTCTGCTTTTCTCTTGCTGCTTTTAACATTCTCTCTTCATTTCTATTTAACCTTCGGCATTTTAATTATGATGTGTCTTGGTATGACCCTCTTTGGGTCCAACTTGTTTGGGACCCTGTTCTTCCTGGACTTGTATGTCTGTTTCCTTCACCAAAATAGGGAAGTTTTCTTTTATTATTTTTTCAAATAAGTTTTCAATTTTTTGTCTTCCTCTTCTCCTTCTGGCATCTCTATGATTCAGGTGTTGGTATGTTTGGAGATGTTCAGGGACTCCTTATACTATCCTCGTTTTAAAAAATTCTTTTCTCTTCTTGCTGTTTTGGTTGAATGCTTATTTTTTGCTAATGTTTCAAATTGTTGATTTGAATCCTGGCTTCATCCTCTCCACTGCTGGTTCCCTATAGAGTTTTCTTTATTTCACTTAGTGTAACCTTCATTTCTTCTTGGGTATTTTTCATGTTGTTGCCATACTCAATGAACTCTTTGAGCATCCTGATCACCAGTGTTTTGAACTCTGTACCTTGTGGGTTGGTTATCTCCATTTAGTTTAGTTCTTTTTCTGGGGTTTTGTTCTGTTCTTTCATTTGGGCCATATTTCTTTGTCTCCTCAATTTGGCAGCCTCCCTGTGTTTGTTTCTGTGTATTAGGTAGGTCTGCTTTGACACCCTTAGTTACATGGCCTATTACAGAAAAGGCACCTATAAATTATATGGAACGGGGCCTTAGGTAATCGCTGGGGTGGGGAGGGGCAACCTGCTTCACCACTTTGGGGCTCTGTGCTGGGGAAGGTCTCAGAGAGGCGGCAATGCCACGGCCTGGCTTCTGGAGGTTTGCCCAGCACTTGCCCTGTTTCCAGTCACTTCTCTTACTCCCTGTTTACAACTGGTACTCTTCCAGCTGTTGCCCAGGTGCTCAACCCCAGAAGGATTGGGTTTGTATACATCCTAAGTCTGTGCAGGCCCTTTAAGCAGGGTCTCCTGAAAATCCAGCAGTTTCTTCCGCTACCACAGCCCCCCTGGTTTTTACAGCCAGAAGTTATGGGGATTTATCTTTCTGGCAATAGAACCCTGGGCTGTGCAGCCTGGCCTGGAGCTGTGATTACTTGCTCCCAAGGTATCCCTCCTGATTTTTATCCCCCACACATGACTGTGGGACTGCCCATTCTGCTGCTGCTGCCTCTCTGTGCCACACTGCATCTCCATGCCTCTCCATGCATTTCTGCATCTCTACCCCTCCTACAGGTCTGGATGAATGTAGCTTCTTTAAATCCTTGGTTGTTGGACATCCATCCAACTTGATTTTCTGACAGTTCTGGGTGTTACTTATTTTGAGGTCTAGTTGCAATTCTTTCGGTGGTTGCGCAAGGAGGCAAAGTATATTGACCTATGCCTCCATCTTGACTTGAAGTCTCTCTTTTGAGTTTCAGATCCAGTTACCTGCTAGGCTTTATAGCCAGCTATATCACAGATACTTCAAACTCAGCAGATCCCCCAAACCAACTTATCCTCTAACCTTACAGATCCCTACTCTGCCTTTTCCCCAGGATGTGCTACCACCTACCTGGATGTCCAAGCCAGGCACCTAGGAGTTACTCTAGTCTTCCTTGTCCCTCACCCCCCATATCCACTCAGTCAGCAAGTTGTGTTGACTTGGCCCTTCAATCTGTCTTCTTCTCCAATTCCATTGTTATCATTTTAGTTGAAGACAGAGGTTCGTCATCTTTCCCCAGGACCACTGCTTCCCAGGTGCTTTACTTGCCTTGGGTTGTGTTTTTCTCTCTAAACCTTTCTCTACCAGCTTCCAGCATGGTCCATCTAAAGTGCCACTCTGACCCTGTCATCTCTTTGTCTGAGATCCGTTGAGGCTTCCCACTTGCCTCAGGCAGTTGTTCTCAACGTGTGGTCCCCTCATTTCTCCTGCACAGAATCACTCACTCCACTGTCTAATTTCCAATCTTTGTTACCATGGACACATTTCTATCAGTGCATCTATCACACATCATTATAATTATTTATTTGTTTGCTTCCCTTTCTATATTATGAGCCATTTTCAGGGCACGAACTGTGGGCTTTTGTTATTCTTCTGTTTACCTACAGAGCCTCAAACAGTGCCTGGCTCACAATAGTTTCTCTAAAAGAATATGTAGAATTGACTGAAAAAATGGAGAGTGGTTTGCTTCTTCTAGGCTGGCAGAGGGATGCCTCTGTCTGCCTTCTCTCAACTCTAGGGTGAGGTGGGAGGGTGCAGCCTGGGGTTGAATGGAGGACGGAACAGAATGGGGCAGTTCCCTGGGTTGCATTTGGTGTGGAGAGGCCTGGAGCTGAGTAGATTTTAAATACCATCATCCAGGCATCTCTGTAGGCTGAATGGAGTGAGTGATTCACTGTCAAGGCTGGGTCAGAGCTCTAGCCGGGGCCTGTGAGAGCCTTTTTCTTCCACATTGCTTCTTAAACTTAAGTGAACATCAGAGTAACCTGGAGGGCTGGTGCACATGCAAATTGCTGGGCCATACCCCCAGATCTTCTGTTACGGTAGATCTGGGCTGGAGCCCAAAAATCTGCATTCCCAACAAGATGCTAGGTTATACCAATGGTGCTGGCCTGGGGACCACATTTAGGAACCATAGCACTAGAAGCATACCTAATATTGGATCCATGGTCCTCAACTTTGGATGCATTAGAGTCACTTGAGGAGTGCTGAAAAACATAGATGCCAGAACCTCACCCCACACACTGGCCTGGGGTGTGACTGGACAAAAGGATTTGGACTCCAATGGTTTAAGGTTCCTTTAGAAAATTCAATGAATTGATGAATTCATCAAATGTTTATCGAGTACTTGCTATGTGCCAGGCATTGTGTTGGTAATGGGTATGCAAAGATGAAAAAGACACAGTCCTACCTCCAGCGGGCCATCCATCCTGTGCAGGGAGGAAGTATAAACGGTCCTAAGACCATGAGGGAGAGGAAGGATGGCCTTATACACAGAGTGCTATGGAAGCGTCAAGAAAGCATCTAATCCAGCTTGGGGGAGAAGGAGGAAGCTTGGGACGGGGGTAGAGAGGAGAGAATGAGGTAAAGACCCACTTCAATAGTTTCAGAAATCCCAACAGTTTAGCTTCTACTTGCTGTAATAGGAGCCTACTTTGGGCCCAAAGCACAGTGGGAAGGACTTGTGCCTAAATCCACATCCATTCTTCACCTCCGACTAGATGTACAACCTTGGACCAGTGACCTAACCTCTCTTTTCCTCACTTTCCACATATATCAGAGGTGAAAGACAATAGCATCCCCCATGAAGCTGTTGGGAGAGCTATTGAATGCAGCCCACGTAGAGTACTGAGTAGAATGAAGGCCTCAAATATCAAGACCCAGAGCCAGTGCCCTCGAACTAGCTCACAGTCTAGTGGGCACTTGCCAAATTTCCGTTATTATCGTCATGTCATTTCGGAAGGCCCTTTGAAACCTCCGGCTGTGCCCCTCATCACTGGGAGGTAGGGCTCCTGTTGCTGTGTGGTGGCGCAGATGTGCCGGCGTGCCCTGGGATGACTCACTTCCAACCCGTCCTCAAAGGGGCCCAGCCTTCTAACGGCTTGAGAGTTCTTGCATCAGGTTTTCAGTTTGCATGTTCTTCCTTCTGTCTGTATGCTTGTCCTTGAAGCCTTTTCCCCACCTCTTTAAATGACTGCATTTCACCTGCCGTAGACAAGAGACCCCCAAAGCCACGACTGTGAAATTGTGTCTCAGGTACAACTCATCTTTGAAGGGGAAACCCATATTTAAATAAAGAAGGCGTGCTTTAGTGCATGGCCTGTTTGACGCCCTGTTTGACTCACGGCGGTGAACTGAAGGACCAACTTTCTGGCATAAAACATTTCCTGAGAGAAGAGGTATGACCACCTGGTTTAGGCCAGTTTCTGCTTGGGGTTCACTATGCTCCTTTGGCTTTTGGATCATATTTTAATGCACACTCTTGGTAAAAAACAAACTCGCTCTTTTCCCAAATCCCCAGTCACATTTTTACCTGCCTCCAGAGCCTCCCTTCTTTCCTTAGGAATCTGGACCTATTCCCCTCTTGTCATGTGGCTCTCAGGTGTTCCCACCCACCTTTGTCTGAGCTTGCCTGGTGTTCACCTGCTTGTGTTCTCCCTTTTAGATAATATTTATGTTGGCTAAATATTGGCACAAGGAAGTCATAAACGTCACATGTCTCCAAACACCACAGCAGGTCATTGAACAGATGTCCTCACAGGTACGGGGTGGTTTTCACTTACGGGCAGCCGTCGCGGCGCCTCCCTCCATGGGCAGTGTGCTGATCCACTCTTGTAACGACAGTGCCATGCTCCAGATCAGTGTCTCTCAGACTCTGCTGCACATTAGCATCGCCTGGGGAACGTTTACAAATCCCAATGCCCAGGCCAACCTCCAGACCGATTCACTCGGACTCTCTGGTGGGCGGGGAGCACTCAGGCATTGGTGGTTTCCAGAACTCCCCAGTGTGCAGCCAAATTTGAGAAGTAGTCCCCCAGTTCAGCACTTCTCAGACCTGAACACACTTAAGAATCGCTCGGGGCTCTTGTTTAAAGTGCAGACTCTGATTCGGCAAGTCTCGGTGGGCCTGAGATTCTGCGTTCCTCACAAGTGCCCAGGCAACAATGCAGGCCAACCAAGTAAGTTAGTCACAAACACTAGGTCTTTAGTGTCAAAAAAATCATTAATGATGACAAAAGGATTGGGGAAAAGCACAACACCCAAAAAGAAATTTTCAGTTTTCGGAATTGCCTAGGATTCCATACTATACCACCTTGGAAAATGTCATCTCCTGACCAAGACGCTATTGGCTTCTGAGCAATGTTTGTCAAAGTTATGTATGAGCCCTGATTGTGGACATATTGGAGGGACTCAGAACTTTCCTTGTAGTTTTTTAAAATAGTGCAGTTAATGCTCCTAACTTAAAAACTAATATAAAACATATTACATCATCAGGATGACCAATCGTGACTAAGGATCATGATTTCAGTGTCTGCGTTTGTGTGTCTACTAATGATTGAATAGATGCCAAATAGCCACACTTTAATTGTTGTAGGCTAATGATAAAAGAACAAAAAACAGAGGGAGGTTTGATGTAAAAACCATGCATTTTAGCCAAGAGATGTCCCAATTATATTACAGGAGTCTTATAAACAAAAACTTCTCTCTCAGTAGTTTGGATAGAGAAACGTGATAGGAGACCTAAAAAATCGCACGGCACATCATGTTTTAGACCTGCCACAAGTCAGAAGAGACCGCATCCTGGCCACCAGGCCAGTTTTTACAGTGAGCGCGACCACTTAATCAGCATGGGAACATTGTCTACAACACTAAGCCAATTACATACATTTGCATATCATCGACTAGTGTTTCACTAGGGTGTAATGTTTTACCTTTTTATTTAATTTTTAAAATTTATTTCCCTTGCAGAGTTGCTTCAGAACTACAAGTGCTGTTTTAAGTTTATACATATTCAAGTTACTTTCTAATGCAAATAATATAAGTCATTACTGGGACAATTTTTTTCTTTTGTCCTGTCAAAAGGCCTTGCCTTTAACATGGTCTTAGAACATGTTCATTCCTTGGGCACATGTTAAATTCCATTAGTATTTTCAAAAATGTCATCGTGGCTATTTGTAGCCTCATGCTCTCCCATTTTAGGCGCTGTGAAAGGGCCACTTGGAAATGTAAGCTCAGTTCTTAAATTACATTTTTATATTCGCTGCAAATATCATAGCAAACATTTTCTGGGGGAAATTTTTTTTTAATACCTGATGATGACATTCTCAGACTGGAGGATTGTGTCCAATGCGACAAATCATTGGTGAGTAATACTGGGCCCATAAGAAAGCCCAGTCTTACCTATGATTTGGAGGGAAAAAAAAGTGCTTACAAGCTGATGGACCTCTGGCTGTCTGCTCCCTGACGGGTGGCTGAGAGGGCGCACGGCTGTCAAGGGTGAGGTGTCCCCTTTGGGCAACTGTTGCCCGCCTTCTGAGAGGGAGTAAGAATGGCTCTGAGGATTCAAAAGAGAAATACATAAAAATGCTAGACAAGTCACAAAGGCCAGCTGCCCCTTGGGGTTGACTTTCAAGGGATGAAATGTCCTCCTAAAGTGCCAGTGCAAGGGCCAGTCGTGGTTCCCTAGGTCCCCTGCACCGATCGCAAGTATTTTAAGAGTAGGTTTCAGTTTCCCTGAAAGATATCCTGACTGCCAGGCTCATAATCTTGGCTAGTATGTAATGTTGTTTATAGATGATTTAAAAAATAATGCCTCTCCAAAGAAGATATTTGTAGATTTGCAACCATCTGAGTGCAAGTTTAATTTAGAACAAAGGAAAAAAACCCACATAAACAAAGTTTGAGTTGACAAAAAATTTTGGAGCTTTTTTCTCTTTGCTCCTCGTGTATACACAATAAATCATTCTTGCTGTGAGAAGCTGTAGTGTGGCCACGAAACCTTATTATAATTCTTATTGCAACGGCTTTAGCTATTCATTTTTCAAGATCTTTCTCTGACCTGTCTTGTGCATAGTTGGTTCCCAATGGTAACCATTTTAGTTAATTTTTAGTTATTAATGGTTTAGATGTGTTATTCACATAAGCCTAGGCATTTCAGAAGAAAAGTAAAATATTGAGTCCATGTCATGGATATTTGCAAATATCTGGGTGTTTGATGCTGTTTAGAAATCAAACCAGAATATTTTCACTTTTCAATCCAAGCAACATGGCCTTGTTGGAGTATATTTTTACCTTGATCTAGTGATATTTGCAACAAGAACCTGTCTTCCCTGCAAAACTCTGATGGTCACAGTCTATGAACTTCTGTGCAACTCTGCTACCAGCTACCAGCTGTAGTCATTCATTCCACGAATACGTATTAACCACTTTGCTCTCCGTAGTGCGCTGTTAATTACCTTGTTGTAAACACTGCTCTAGGAGAATCTTAATCACAATCTTAATCACAGTCTTAATCTCCCTCCTAGGAGATTTTTGACTAATGGAGAAAAATACATTCCAAATGCATTTTAAAAGCATGGCATGCTATTGTGAAAACCAGCAATAAGGGTTAATCACAGTCATAAAGTATAAAAGAATCGATCATTATTTAATAGTTTAAATTTCTACACATGCTATAACCGAAATTAAAACTTTGTTAGATTCCCAAAGGCAATAAATACTTACGAGACAATTGCCCATTTTCGTCTTTCTGAGATAGTTGTTAAGAGATCAGCTCTCCTAAAGACCAAGTTTATCATGGTTTTCCCAGGACATAATATCTCTTGAGTTTAATAAGTAACTTTTGGCACTGAATTTGAATACGTTGTTGGGGATGGGTAGGGCGTGGCCATAGCTGCAAATGAGCTGAACCTGCCCAAGCTGCCTTGGCCCCTCATCTTTTTAAAATAAAATAAGTATTAATCAAGTGTAGACTTTTTAAGTTGAAAAACTTATTCACAACTAAAGGGCTAAACCTATCTCATTTCTGGATTATTGAAAAAATTATTATTATTTTATCTTGTGTGTTAATTTAAAATTTCATCCTTAACCAAACGAGACTGAAAAATCTTTCTATTTTTTCTAACACCACTATTGTTAGTACAGAAATTCTTTTGGGGGGGGCTACAGTGAGTTATGGTAACATCACTTTATCATTTAACTACTTTTTAAATTAAAAAGTAATATGTACAGTTAGCAAATTTTTTTTTTTTACTAATATGAAAAAGTACCATGAGAACTAAGCCTGCTGATCTCCCAGTCCCTCCCACAGTGGTTTCTTGTGAATCCTTCCAGAAATGGTATGTATACACAGCATATGTGCCTGCCTCTCTGTTTACCTGTTTGCCTATCTATCCACCTCTGGGCTGCTTCCCTGCCCCCCTCAACGAATGAGTTTGTACAATGCATTCAGTTCCATACCTTGTATGCTCCATACGCTAAGGAGATGCAGGCCATTGGCATATTTTATCCCCAGTACGGTAGTTTATTATGAGTGTGAACCAAACCTTATTACATCAGTCCACCGTTTAAGGTCATTTAGGTTGTTTTGGTCTTCCGCATGAATCTTCGCTTGTGTGTCCACGTTTGCCTGTAGAATAAAGTCTTAGATTGCAATTGCTGGCCAAAGAGTAGTTGCATTTAAAGTTACCATAAATGTTGCCAAGCTGTTCTTCGCACAGACAGACAAATGCTGAGCCGCTGTCAAAGGCCAGCTGACCAGGCTGGCTTTGGAAAGACGAACGTGTGCCCCCCGCCCTGATAACATGTCCGTGCTCACTTCTCCGCCTACTGGCCAATGCTAAACGTTATTAACATTTTTCACGTGTGCCAGTTTCAAAGATGAGAATTGGTATCTCACTGTTTAATGTACATTCCTTTCCTTGATATTCTTAACATTAGATAGCCCATCTCTCAAAAGCCCTTTGTATGAACTTTTCTGTGGTCTACTTATGGCCTTTATTTTTATTTTGAAGTACTAGTCTTTTCACTATTTACTTGTAGCAACACTTGGTTTATAATAAGATCTAGGCCTTTTTCAAGTGTAACAATCATTTCTCCTCAATTCGTTGTTAGTCTTTGGTCTCTGAATATGTTTTGAGTGTGTATGTGCGTGTGAAGAAAGTGTTGGTGTTTATGTATTTAAATATATCGATCTTTTCTTCTTTGGCTTGTTCAGAAAAACATCTCTGCGTTAAGATGATTAAAACTTCTTGTACATTTGCTTTGTGTTCTTTTAGTGACTTCATTTTTTAAGGCTTACATCTTTGATCTACTTGGAATTGATTTTGATACAGGGTAAGGAAGGAATAGAGTCCACTTTCGTTTTGGTTATTCAATCGATCCTAGGTAGTTAATAAATAATTCATCTTTCCTCTTCTGGCCTAAGATGCCATCTTTAGTTTATGCCAAAATCCCCAATGTAATACAGTATTAAAATTCTGAGTGTATATATTCATTGTTTTGTTCTTTAACCTTTATCTACTGAAAGCCTGGAGTGTGTTGATTGCCGGGACTTCAAGAGTGGATGAGATGGACATGAATTTTCTCTTCCTAGAACATATAGTCAAGTGGAGAAGCTATGCAAGAAACAAACCATTGCAGACTGTTGTAGGGCTGTGAAGACAATAAATGGGATGCTATGGTAAGGGTGCGATAAAGGCATGTATGTGTGTGTGTAATTTTCTTTAGAGTGTGTGTTCTGCAAGAAGTTACTATTTAAGCTGTGAACCAAAGCATGTAAAGGAGCCCATCACTTGAAAAGAGAAAAGTGTTCAGATCAGATGTTCTTAGTTTGGGCTAAGCCTCAGTAGTAGGAAAGAGCTTTGCAAATCAGAAGAAATGAAAGGTGGTCAAAGAGACTGGAGTCTCTGTGTGCTAGGCAAGGGGATGAGTGCTGGGAATACAGGATAAACAAGACAAAACTCTCCTCTAGGAGCTGGCTGTGGAATGAGGGAGAAGACAAGAAGACATAAGTTACAACTAATGCTTTGACCCTTCACTATTATTTTGTCCTTAGTGTCTAATTTGTCCTGTATAGTTCACGGTCTCCTTTTCCCAGCCTCAGACCTCTCAGGGCCAAGTATTCCCTGCCCCACCCCTGTGAACCAACTCTGCATCACTGACCCTCCTAGAACCCTTGACGTCTCTCACCCTCCCTTCCTCTCCCACCCGCCACTGTTGAAGCTCAAAGTCCAGGAGGAACAGGGCAATCAGATGCGCAATGTTCAGCATGGAGACAAGCTGTGTTCCACGTGCTGAGTTACTGCGCACAGGAAATTTTTAAGGAGGAGATGAGGATAGTTTATGGCTCCAGGGAAGTGAAAGACGCAAAACTTAGGGGCCAAGTAGGAAGCTAACACACTTAAAAAATTGTTTTTTCTAGATCACTACCACTATAGCCACCTCTTAACTATTGAAATTTGCCCACAGTCAAGTTTGGGTCTGATGGAAACACAACTATTCTGAATATCATTTCCTCCTTTTCACCTCCCCAGTTGGACGGGCATGTGGCGAGGTGGCCAGGATAGTTCCAAGCAACAGCAGTGGAAGGAGGATCCCTCTGAGGAATTCCTGGGAGGGTGTCAGGCCTGGAGGCCTAGACGGAAGATGGATTGCTGCCTGGGACGGCATGAGGGGGAAGAGAAGGCACAGAAGAGTATTGGTGGGGAGGGGGGTTAGGGGTGTTTTTTGTGTAATTATAAATATTTAGTGATTCTACATTATTACAGGTGCTGTGTAATATCTTTACTAGACTGGGACTATTTATTTACACCTCTTGGGTTCCATTGGTTCTCAAAGTGGGCATGTCAGCCAAAGTTCTCATTTCCCCTCTAACCCGTGAGTTTCAATAGCACGTCATAAATCAGTCTTGCCAAAGAGAGTCTTTCTTTCTGTATTGCCCATAAGGTTAAGTTTCTAACGCTTCTTCAAAATGTTAGTCATACATTTGTTAGGAGTTAAATAGCATTTCCTTCCCTCCCCTGGCCCCAAAAAGACACACTGGGGTCATAGCCCTCAGAACCTGTGAATATGACCTAATTTGGGAAGAGGACCTTTGCAGACATAATTGAGTTAGGAAGAGGTCATTAGGGTGGGCCTGAACCCATCATAACTCGTGTCTTTATGAGAGGAAAGTGCCCTGTGAAGACACACACAAGGGGAAGGATGTGTCATGACGGAGGCAGGGACTGGGGTGATTTAACTGCAAGTCAAGTAACACCAAGGACTGATAGCTACTACCAGATGCCAGGAAGAGGCAGGGTACGTGGGCTGGGGGTTTCTCCCCTGTGGGTTCCAGAGGGAGCAGGGCCCTGCCGGTACCTTGATCTTGGACTTCCAGCCTCCAGAATTGTGAGACAATGCATGTCTGTTGTTTTAAGCCACTCAATTTGTGGCACTTTGTTACAGCATTCCTAGAAAACTAATACATCTAAAAACACAAAAACAAAAAAACTTCATCAGTTGCTATGATTCTCACAGCAAACACATTACCCTGTATAATTTGTATTTAATAAAATTTTCATTTAGAAATATTTTGGGAAAGATTTCATATTATATGACAATAAGACCACAGTGTATCAGATTATTTTGTAGCCATATATTATTCAAAATAACGAAAGTACATAGATACTGATTTTCTGAATATAATAATCAAGTTGAACACTTGCCTAATATCTATTTCTGCTGGGAGAATTAATACTATTTTATTTACTTAATGTAATTTAGATAGAATCCAAAAATTATGGTTGATTTGAGACTGATATTTTCCTCTACATAAACAAAAGCAAAAATGTTAATATTTTGTCATGTTTGTTTATAGTTTTTCTTTCCCCTCCACATTTGTTAATACATTCCCAATAACAGAAACAGGGCTGTTGCTTGGCAAATCCCCACAGTGTCTGCATGTAGTGGCTGCTTAATAAAAGTTGTTGCTCGACTAAGAGAAAAAGGCTGAAATCTGCAGGAAATGATTATAGTTGCTAAAACAACCATATTCTGTACTCCTATACTTTCCCAAATAGTAAAAATCACAAAAGTAATGGATTTCACCTTGTAAACACAAAAACAATTTTCAAAAATCGTATAGAACAAGAAGCCTTCTTAACTCAGGGATTGGTGAACAGTGCGTATTATATATTTGCCACATGCCAGGCTATGGGGCAGGTGAGAAACCTGGGACACTAGCTCCCACCCCTGCCCTGTCCAGGGCTTGCGCTGTAGCTGGGACATAAAACAGCCATGGAAGAAAAACCCGTTGATTGATGGCGTGAGAGAGCAAAGACCTGGGCTCTAGGCTGGTCTCCGGAGCAACTTCAGAGTGTGATCACACCAGCGTCACAATCTCTCCAGTTCCTGGGCTGCTGCTGTGCACATGTAAGTGGTAGATTTCACCTCCACATTTACTTCCAGACCTATAGCCCTGTGGACAATTTGGACTTAGGAAGATACATTGAGACACTTCTGGTTACAGGTGACGAAAAGCTGGACAACGCCACAACTTAAGCAAACAAGGGACTCAGCGACTCACTTCCTTGGAAAAGCTAGTTAGCTTTGGCAGAGCTGCATTTAGCTACGCAGAATGTATCCCTGGGGTTCGCTGTCTCTGTGTCTCAGTTCTGCTTTCTCCCAAAGGGATCCCCCTTCTCACAGGCAGAATGGCTGCCAGCGACCCACGTTTTCATCCTCACAATTCCAAAACCAGGGAGAAGAAAATGGGGGCTTTCCTTTGCCCTCAGTCTGAATACACATCCTGGTCTGATTCTCTGGCCCAAAAGGGGACCCATGCTCATCCCTGAACAGGTCACCATAGCCGGGGAGAGGTTATAAGGACTGGATTTTATGTCCCTCTCGAACTGGGAGAGGAGCCATCCCCACACCCAAATCACGCGGTCTGAGAGTCGAGGAGGGGTGGTCGCCCAGAGAAAATGGGGCCATTCTTCATAAAAGAAGGGTGACTCGCTGGTAGGTTGGCCAAAAGCAGAGCTGGTCACTACAGAAGGGCAGAAAGAGCAGGACATGGGAAGCAAGAGAGAGAATGAAAAGAGAAAAGGGCGAAGTTGTGCGGATGGGAGAAGGTGGAAATAGTAGCCCAGGGTGACGGGAGCTCACTCAGAGGCTGGGGATTGATACTGGAACCACCAGGAGAGGAGCTAAGCGCCCTTTCCCTTGGAACGTTCCCTTCTGGTGCAGTTTTCTGTGCACCCCTTTGGCGACCTGGCTGGGCCCGGCCCTCCTGTGGCCGGGCACATTCAATAACTACCCATGTGCCCGAGCAATGTTCCTCTTCTAACGGCTCTGTCCTGTGGATTTGGTCCCTGTGAGCTTAGCTTCAGTGCTGGTTGGTGAACATGAACCACCACTTTGGGCCTACACTGCGGAATTTCAGAGCCCAGCACTCACTCATTAACAGGCCTGTGTTGATGGCCAGGTCAGGAGGGTTCCAGCACTGTGCTAGGACCATGGGGCAGAAGAAAGGAAGGTATAAAACAAGCTGCTTGCCCCCCAAGAACTTAAATTTTATTCGTAAAGAATTCAATATTAAAAAGTAGAATCGGAAGCCAGGATATTGTTGAGGTACTAAGTGACTATTATACACAAGGTATGTTGCAGAAGTTGGAAAAGAAGAAATGGTGGCCCAGAGGAATGAGGAAGACTTCATGGGGGGTACCGGCCTTACCCTGGGAGTTCTGGAGTGGCAGGGATTTGAAAGGGCTGTAGGGAAGGGCATACAGGGGTTGTCATTAGGAGCAGTGAGTGTTGTTTGGGGACTGATCAGCAGGTGGCCGGGAGTGTGGTATGTTTACGGGGGAGGGAGAGTTGAGGAGACTTGGGGAGTTAATCTAGATGAGAATGTCTGCACTGGAATAGTGGCAAAAGGGAAATGATCAAAAAGAATCCAGCGTTTCAAGGGGGAGTGAGTGGGACTCGGGGTGCACGTCTTCAGCAATGAGGCAGTCACAGAAGGAACTATTCAAGGAGGGAAAGAGGGGAGCTGAGGTGCCAGAAGACCCTAAAAGAGAAGAATTCAGAGGGCAGGACAAAGAGGAACTGGGCTTGGCTGGGAAGTCAGGGGTAAAGCCAGACCAGAGAACCGCCCACACAGGGGGTGTTAGCGTCTTGAGATGTGTGGAGGCAGAGCACAAGGACGAGAATCAAGGACTGAGGAGAGGGCCTGGAAACCTGTCTGGAGGGCGGTGAGGAGAAAAGGCCATCGAAGAGGTCAGATGGTTCGCCAGCGCAAGTGGTCAGAACACGGCGAAACAAATGGAAAACGTGTAGCATTGTGATGCAGGTTGCCACCTCCAGGTCAGCCCTCACTCACCCACTTTATTATTTTGTTTTGTTCCAAGGGCTACAAGAAACTGTAATGGGGGAGAAAGGTTTGGGCTCAAGAAGACCCAGTCACAACACCCCGCGTGCCAAGCGGGGTGACAGGTACGCTCTCAGTGCGACGTGATTGGATCCATTTCTGGCCCACCCTGCAGCTGGCACCGCTGTCCCCACTGCTGAGAACTAGGGAAACAGGGTGATAGACATAAGAGTACAAGGGAGACCTCGGTGTGCTTGAGTGGTGTTTTTCCACTCACTCCAGTCACACGGTCACTGTGTTATCTTGGGAGAGCGACGGGACCTCCTACTTACTCATCTTCGAAACAAGGAAGTAGTTACACTAAATATACGGCATACTCACTTATTCCGAAGACTCCTCACAGTTCTAAAATCTCTTTAGCACAGGACATTTTTGTCCACACTAGTCTTCTTCTTTCACTAGAAATAACTTTTATAATCTCTGCTGATTTGTGGGAGTAAACTACAGGGAGGAATGTTAGATTAAGTTCTTAATTTTATGGAAGTAAATGAAGGCATTTAGAGTTTGGATGCATTTTTATACTTCGAGTATTTCTAGGACAGGTAATAAAGTACCCTGGATGGGTGAAATCCTTCCCACCACCAGTATATGAGATTCCTTTGTATTCTGGTCTTTCTCCCCAAACTGAGCCTCATCCCAAATCTCCTTAGGCCTGAAGGGAACATTGTTTTTAATTTGTTTCCCTGTTTACATGTTCTCACCCCAGAATAAGACTTCCCAGGGACAGTGACTAGCTCTTCAACTTTCTATCTCCATAGCCTTGGCTGGCACTTGTCGCATGGAAATAATGGCACGTGCCTTACAGCAGGTATTTGTTGAGTGAGTGACTGGGAGCGACAGACTCCTTAGAAATCTGTCTCCCCTTGGCCAGATTTTGTTATGAAGAACTCCAAGGGATATACCCATTCCTTGAGCAGCAGATTATTTCATGCAAAAATTCTTTAAATGAAAGGATAATTTGGCTGGAAAAAGTGTGTGTGTGTGTGTGGGGGGGGTGGTGGATGTGACATGCACAGGTTTTTCTCACTCGGAACCAGTGCAGGTCCGGAAGACTGGGATTGTCACCTACACACTCAAAGACAAATGAGTCCATGTGTGACCCTGTAGTTCTTAAATTGCTTCCCGTTAGTGTTGTCTTGAAGGAGATTGAGTCCTTGGTGCATTCTCATCCACTAATTACATAATCAATTAAACAGATAATTGACTGAGTATCTACTATGTGCCGGGTGCTCTGCTTAGTCACAGGACCAAGCCTGGGTCTGTGGGGCTTTCATTGTATTGGGGGCAACATAGAGATGTAGACAGAGACACGACCAACATAATTGCAGGCTTTGAAAAGTGCGAGGCCCTGACGGAAGTGAACAGGGCGATGAGAAGGTAAGTAATTGGGGAGGTCAGCTGCAAGGACAGGAAGGAGGAGGCGGGGGGCCGAGACCTGAAGAAGAGACTCAGCATTTCAAGAGCTAGGGAAGGTAATTTCAGGCCAGAAAAAGGAGGCCCTGAGGTCAAAGCGCTTTGGTATATTTTAGTGACAGAAAAGCTGTCAGTGTGGAAGCTGGAGGGAGGAAAGTGGGGTGAGGGAGGAGAGAAGGCGGAAGCCATCAGTAGGGCTTTGTAGGCTTTGGCGAGGGGTTGGAGTTCATTTGTAGAGAACTGTGAAATCTCTAAGGAATCTTAGGCAGGAGAGCTGCACTGTCTGGTTTGGCGTTTGAAAGATTGCCCCAGGCATGCGTGCCTGGTGGCTCTCACGGCCGCAGGGCAGGAGACAAGACACAGGTAAAGAGGTTCGTGCAGTGGAGCGGGTAAGAGAGGCAGGTGGCTTGCAAGTAGAGGTGGCCTTTAGAGGTGAGCACCGAATTGGGGGTGGAGCCAAGAGGACTAGCAGATGGACTGGATGTGGGACAGAGGACAAAGGAAAATTAAGGGTGTCTTTCCCAGACTTGAGGCTCTGAGCCCCTGACTAGAAGATGGTGCCACTAACTGTACAGCTACAGTGAGGGAGTCTGGGGGCAGGGCAAAGGTCATGGGATGGGGTTGGCAGGGAGGACCAAGGTTTTTGGCTTCGAATCATGTGAAGTGTGAGATGTTTATCAGACGGCCAGGTGATGCTGTCACATGGGCACTTGGGTATTAAGGATGCCTGGGTAAGAGACACCTTTGGGAGTCATCAGCCTAGATGTCAGCCGTAAGTCAGGTGGACGGAGAGTGTGAAGAGAGAGAAGAGGAGAGCAAAGCAAAGAGGAGGGCTCAGAGCTGAGCCTCGGGGGGGCCAGCTCTTACCTGCAGGACAGAGGGAGTGGAGGAGACAGCAGCGAAGGTGGAGAAGGAGCAGTGATGACCGAGGGAAATGGGAAGAACGCACTATCTAGAAAGCACAGGCAGTGTTTCAGGCAGACGAGCAGTTGACTATGCTGAATACAACCTATGAAGTGAGCAAAACATCTAAAATGCACAGTATTTGTAAAAATTAACCTTATGGGCTTTTAGGAATATACATGTCATGTGAATGAGCAATATTTCCTCAGGTAGTTTTATTTTTTTCATTACTAAGGAATCATAAATGTTTAATTAATTTACTTTTTTAAAATGCATGAACTTAATTGAATTTGTGGAAAGAGATTTGATTACAATCAGAGTCAGGTTGATAGGCATGAAGTAAAGCAGGCGGCTGCTCACAATGTCACTGCAAGGACATACGGGTCTCCTTGTCCATGTCACTCACAAGGCACTCTGACCCATCCTGCTTCTCCGTCCTTAACCAGGGACCAGGAGCTGTCCCTTTCTCTTTGTGGGTTTCCATTTTTATAACTTGAAAGCCTCAGGTTACACCAGTACCTTGTAAAGTCCCTTCCATCTTAAGACTCCTTTGATGCTATGATTCCAACTAGGACCATTCATCTAGCCCTTTTTAATTAAAAGTTATTAACATCAATTAAGAAAACCATTTTGTGTTTTTCCAAAAATTTGCCTAAGGTTGGCATTGCCAGTGTTAATGTGCAAAAAGAATATTTCCATTTCTGGCTTTTCATTTCATGATTCTGGGTTAACGGGTAGCAAGATGCAAGACCCCCATTTTCAGACTCCAGTTACTTTTATGACATCTGACAGTCTGTTCTGTGTTATGAATCTTACTTTACAAGGCCACACTATGACTCAACTAAGATGCCTGAGATAAGAAGAGTTCCTTGCCTTGTGAACTATACCCCATATTTTGGGTCTGTGTTACTGGCTGACTTCAAGCCCTGAACTTTCTGTAAAGAAGGCACGTGTTGAAAGTTCTTTGTTTCAAGGCCCTTTGCTCTGCCCAGGACCGGCCTTTGTCGACCCCACTCGGGAGGCCGATAAGCTTTATTTGATGGTCTGCACATGGCAAAAGGTAGACCAAAGAATACTGTTGCATAGAACCCTTTTTCGGCCTACATGTCAGATCTCATGAATATTCCCAAACTCTCTTTAAAGGCTGTAGATTAGAAAATTGTAATATAAGTCATGCATAGTGATAACAGAGAAATCATTAATAGAGCAGGAAGCTGATAAATCACCTGCTGACCGATATGCTACAGGAAATGACAAAAGGTAATGGGATGGTTACACATTCACTTTTTAACAGATAACCAAGTCTTCCTAACCTTTCCCGATAGTCAAGACTACTTTTAGAGAGTGAATTCTTAAAGTAACCGATGCAACCGAGCATTACCAGGAATTTAATTAGTAATTTAGATACACTGACAATTTATTTTTCATAATTGATTTTAAAAAAATCCTTATTTCAGTCTCACTCTTATATTTACAGCCATCTGAGAAGCACAAGTTCAAAGTTTTGCCATTGACTTTTGGGGTACAGGTTAAGTGGCTAGAACAACATGAAGCCTGGGTGCGAAGTATCCTGGAGATGTTTCGGAAAGGTTGAGAAAACAAACAAACACGCAGACAGAAAGTAATTTTGTGCTAAGTAGAGGTACAAAGTAAACAGCGAAAAGAATTGCAAAAGGTACCCCCCCTCCGTTAGCAAGCATAAAACTCCCGTACGGATAGGGATTCCTATTCTATATAAAAATCTTCATGTATTGTTCATTTAGATCATCAAGGGAATTCTGGGGGTGTAGGGGAACCCTATTGAAAGTGAGTGTTTAAAGCTAATTAGTGCAATAAAGACCATTAAAGGAATATTTTTATTTGGTTGAAAAGATACACAAAAACCTTCTTGTAGAAAAATCAACTGCATTGCACAGGCACGTGAGCCTGGCTCACCACCTGCGATGGTAAAGCACCGGGCGCCTAATTACAGGTATTATATACACTGTGGAATGTTGAATTTGGCCGAATTTTGTCTAGAGCAACCACCCAAGATTTTGTCCTGTGGTACCGAAGAGAGTCAAAGTGCTTGAGAGGCCAGAGGTGGGTGGGAATGGAGAGGAAGGTGAGAAATCAGTGTACTTTGGGTTGGTAAGCGTGCTAGTTAATTTTATGTGTTAACTTGACTGGGCTTCGGGATGCCTAGAAGCTGGTAAAACATTATTTCTGGTGTGTGTGTAAGGGTGTTTCCAGAAGAGATTAGAATTTGATTCAGTACCCGAAAGCAAAGAGAAGGCGTGCCCTCACTGATGAGGGGGTAGGAGGGTGGGTATCATCCAATCTGCTGAGAGTCTGAATAGAGCAGAAGAGGGGAAGGAAGGACCAACCCTGCTCTCTCTTCTTGAGCTGGGATGTCCAGCTGCTCTTGGACATTGGAGTTCTGGTTCTCAGGCCTTCAGACTTGGACTGAATTAGACCACCAGCTTTCCTGGTTCCCTGGAGGGCAGATGGGGGGACATGTTGGTCTCCGGAACTATGTGACCAAGTTCCTATAATATAAACCTATGCTTGTATTGGTTCTCTTTCTCTGGAGAACCCTGATTAATACATAAAGTTTTATTAAAGCTGCGGGATTGAGTTGAACAGTGGGCTTGGTCATTCAAGGTCATTACCACCCACCTCTGTGCTTCATTCCACTTGACAACCCTAGATGTTTTATAAAATCTGCTGAGCTAAACCAGACTCACCTACCTCCCTGCTACGTGCTGAGCACCATGAAAATGCCAAAGATGTGAGTGATGAAGGCGTTATTAGTGTCGTCGGTTGTGTGATTGCCTACAAGTCAGGCCCACACCGTCCCATACATCGCAGAAGGTGCTGCGGTGGAGGCCGGCCTGCGGTCAGGCCTGTGCGCACCGGAACATGGATTCTGGTACTGAAGAGGAGTCACGCTCGCATGGCTCTGATTTTCAGAGGGAGGCTGAAGTCAGGAAGGAGCCGACAGATTCCTCACTCCTCTTCCCCCCACGTAACTGGTTGGAGCTGCAGCAGTTTCGTACGGCCTCTTGAGAGGCGTCGCACAGGACTAAGCAACGAACTGTGTTTCCTTGAGAAGCTGTGGCCTGCTCAGGAACATAGTGTCTTTTATTTGCTTTTTATCTTTTCCTGAATCATATTGCTTCCCCCTCACTCTTGCTGCCCAGGGTTTGTACCCCCTGATAAAGCGTTAGCATCCAAGCTTTATCCACCTGTTTTCTAGAGAATCGGGGCTAAGACATTGTTTTTTTAAAACATTTGGGTGCCATGTGGTACCTTAACTTACGATGGATGAGTGGGGAAGGAGGAAGAGGGAGAAGAAATCTTGAGGGGCTTCCAGAAGGAAGTGACCCTTGAATAGAGTTTGGAAGGAAAAGTAGTTGGGCAAAGGGAGGTCAATAAAGGACGATGAAACAACATGAGCAAAAGTACAGAGACATCAAACTTATTCACGGAATAAGGCTTCTACTTGGAAGGCTAGCAGAAAATGTGGAAGCCTTAAAACCTTACTAATGTTTTAGTTCCCTATTATTACTTAATAATATTAATATTACTAATGATATCATTACTTAATATTCTTAATTGAACATTAGTAAGGAGGCTGCTTTAGCTTTTCTCTCAATTAAACTTTCTGCAGAGGAGCAGGTAAGAGGTGAGAGGAGTTAGGAATACCCTG